>JAVTVY010052689.1:0-26560 GCA_036873755.1 Hanleya hanleyi
ATATCCATTTTAATAAACTAACGCATGAAAATTCATATGCATTGAAAAATGGAATTTCAGCGACAGCCTCTCTGCCTTCTTTGCCTTTGTAGTCACAAAGCGCCAAATCATGGCCACGTTGTCAGTGAACATGACATTCCAGAGTGCCTACGAAAACCCAACAAGCGCCGCATACCAATCACTGCAGGATGACTTTGATAATCTGGTAAGCGGCATACAATTATTCTTAAGATAGTATCCATTCATATTAAACCATGTTTGAGAATTATATTGCTGAGTATATAGTAAACCTGAGAGACAAGCAATTTACTATTATGAAGATTAATTAATTGGGATGAAGGGGTAATCACCATTTCGCCTCTGCGCACTTGCTTTTGAGCGGTGGCGGTTTTGCGATCTCTTACAGGCTTAAAAACACGACTGTTATGGATATCAACGTTTTTCATTCTTGTGAGTGATGTTTCAACGCAGATACTAGCACATTTGTCAACCCAATTATTCATACATGATTTATAGAGATGACGAAATCTTTGCAGTCTTATATATCACTATCATTATATGATAAATCGATGACCAAATACCTCTGGGATAATCACAACGTAATCCATAATAAAACCGCCATGCTTATCACATCGCTGATATTGTACACAAAATTCAGTAGACCATAGTCCTGGGTTTTCACCAAACGTTTGTTCGTATGGGACAGTCACCTGGAAATACACACCTGTACCTGAGAGGAAAATACTACGGTCATCATTCGACAAAAGCAAATGTATAAAATAAACTCTTACATAATTGGTACCATTTCAGATGTATCTATTAAATAGTAGTATAATCAGTGAAATAATACTAACCCCGAAAATAATGGTTAACATATCAAGCAGCTAGTTAAGCACAACAGAAATAAGAGAAAACAATGATTATGAAAAAAGAAAGCGATTGATTGATTGCCTCCAGCAATTTCGCCTCACTTACTTAATCCATCTTCAAAAGAATGCCATTTTCCGTGGAAAAGGGCTAATGAGTTTTTGCTGATTGATATATGTAAATCTGACTGGTAAATAATTTTACATGTATTTATCCATGCAATCAAGTTTTTGGTCTGGTTTTGTATACTACATTTATATAAGTAATATTTTACCACTAATGTTAAGTGATTTACAACAGAAGGCACCGCCACGATGCCAAATATAATATTGTGGAGAGTGGAATGATATTCGTACCAAAACATCTTCAACCACTGCTCCATTTCATGCCAGAAGTGTTCAACGAAATTACATTCAGTGAATAGAAGTATTGATTTACTCTCATTCCCATAAAAGTTACAATTTTCATTGTCTATCGAATTTATGTTAAAAAGGAATTGCTCGTATATTCCTGTGCTGAAGTTTAAACTGAAAAGTTCTGAGTTTTGTTTCAGTTGTGAAAAAAACGGCATGAGATATATCCATTATCACTGATAAGGATTGGTATAGTTCCATTTCACATCCCATATATTTGCAACGTTCTTTGTTTTGGAATTCAATAGAAACTGGTATATGGCGCAAGGATGGTCAGAGGGTTATTCGAATATAACTTGATTACTTTCTAGTCGGTCATTCAATATTCACCAGCGTTCATTAAAGAATTTCAGCGTCCATAATCCAACAGGAGATAGTATTGTAATTTTGGAAGAAGGGAGCTTTTCGGATTTTCGCTTTTCAAAGTTTTCTCAAGACATCACCGTTGCCAAGTAACCGTATGCGCGTTTATATACTTGATTATTTACTGCACAGCTGGACAATGAGTATAGAAGCCTGGATAACTATTCGAATGTGACTGTTACAGGATTCAGGCAAGTCTTCCTACTTCGTTGTATTCCAGTGGTCATGTGTTTTTACAATAAATGATGTATTCAAGTGCAAACATTTGAGTTTAAATTATCAAAACTTACATGTTACAAGTATAAAATGATATACAGTTATATTTGCCGCCTTCTTTCCTCACGTCAAACTATATACAAAATGATTCATGCAGGAAAAGACGGTGAACAGTTTTCAGGATGCCAGCACGATTTCCTCGTGTCATTTAGGCATTACTGACTATTATTCTGATTTCGAATAATTACATACAAAAAAACGTGAAAAGTGACTTACGTTTTTCACTAATTATTCTTGCATAACATAATATCTATATCGTGCTTGGAAAGTATACTGACATACAATAATTCTCGCTTCTACGCACCTCTACAGACCCGGCTCAGTCATCATCGTCTTCATAATCGGATTTCATCGAGAAGTGAGCTTTGTTCACCGTGAAGCCGCTCGATTGATTCTGGTTCATATCTACGAAACTACAATTATAACAACAGAGAGTCATGGACCGTTGTGGATCGTTGCCGTCCCGGAGATGGAGGCAGGCAATGAATATATGTGTAAGTCTGACGGTTATTATGCTTCTCTGTTTGACAATACACCTGATACTGTATACGCCTTAGAATGTGTTCTAATCATGAATTTAATCATGTCTTTGTTCCGTCCTTGGACAAGTAGAATGCCATTTGGGTAGTCGAGCCACTGACAAGAACGTCACGATATCTTATCAATACAAACTGATTGTTAATCGCTACTATTTTGGCATAGACAAGTCTTTATGCGTTCAAATCTGACGATGTGCCTATTATTTTGAGCAACAACGACGATCACTGTCATCACAGAATGCCAATCAATGAAGAATGCCTACTGATGATATTTAACTGAAATAATTGGAGAATAACCAAGTAGGTGATATCATATGATTTAAGGTAATCGTTGGCCTCCATGTTCCAGATCCTGTTACTGAAAATATAACATGTGCCAGTGAACCATGTGCGAGCACCGAAGTGTGTAATGACCGAGGTACCGTGGAATGTAGGTGAGTTTGACAACATTTTATCTAGAGTCTCGTAAAGGTACACCCAAAATAGACACAAGGCTGGGGATTCTCCTTACTTCAGGATGCTAGAAAATCATCGACGTTGGAGTACATTTTCATTTTCTTTGTCTTTCTAAAATATTAAGCCCTGGACGAATGCGAAAGCCCCAACCACTACACATGTAGCAACGTTGGGGGCTTTGTGCTATCGAGATGTTACGATACTCTTTCATGGGCGACCGTTGATGGAAGCTGTTATTGGACGACAGCTGAATACTAAATGACGGACTAGTAACTTATAGAAACTTGTGTTGGAAATTCTATCACTGAAAATATAACAGGAGCAAGATATCCGTCCGCGAGATGTTAAAGGAATGATTTGAAATGAAAGAGCTCTCTCAAAACTACTGTGTACAAAAAGTGCACGAAGTGTGTCAAAAATTATCATGCACAGAGGTGTGCACCTTTTATACACACTTTTGTGTAAGTCTTGCAAACATCAATGTGTACTTTCGGCATAATTTGCCCGGAGAAGTCCAAAAAGCAGTGTATAAAATGTACACACGACGTTGTGTATGATAATTTTTGACACACTTTGTGTACTTTTTGTACACAGTAGTTTTGAGAGAGAGGACTAGTGGGATATCTTTGTTGTCTTGTTATATTTATTGCAAGCCTGCTTGGATTTAGAGGCTCGTTTAAATAAGATCTTTCGATTGTGGACTCAGACATGCTCGACTATTCGAAGGCTGGACAATGAATGTCGGACGTTTGTACTTACCTAATTCGCCCGAAACCTAACCAATTATCCCAGATCTACGAAAGCAATTTATTAACTCAAACATCGAAGTCAGTGCTCATCAAATGGCATTAATTCTTCTGATGATAGGCGCCTACGGTCAGTTTTGCATGTTAGTAAGAATGTACAAGTATGATACTTCATTTGATTCCCTATCATTCCAGTAACCAAGATGATGATACTACCGGTGAGTATATATTTCGAAATAATGATGAAATTCCACGTTCTGTATGATTATAATTCCAATCTAGAAGTGATGTAATATAGAACTTTCAGTATATGAAACAATCAATTCAATCCTAGAAACCACCCTACAACCCAAGCAGTAAATGATAGAACATCGTAAGAATGGAAGAACGAAAAGGTTACATATAATATATATTCCCAAAATAATATATGTGAAACTCTATATATTTTATATCTTCTCACTAAATAGTTCACCCCATAGTACATGCTACTCCAGCTTATATAAAATAGACTTGTTTTACGAATGTTTTTGAGCGTCTGCGTCTGTGTGCAGCCTTAAACTATATGCAATATGGACCTTCCTGATGAAGGGAGCAAATATAGAGAACCGACAATGACCGAGGAATATCAATGTCATCGCCGACCAAAGGATCATCTTTAACACATCTGAACAGTGCCTTGCATAGTAGCCCAAACGAGAAAAAGTAAAGCTTTCAGTCCGCTTTATTAACAAGAGTACTGCAGGCAGTTTAATCATTTAGGGAGAATTACTGAGCTGCTTTTTTTGTCAAAAGTCGGATGTCGAATGTATGTGGATACTGAAAAAGTCTTGCAGAACAATCAGATGGCAAAGTATACATAGCGTGCAGACATGTTTCTACTTGGAATTTTCTCGACTCTGTTCTACACCGCACCAGGACCTTGCTGAACACATCAATCCATTAATAATATCGGAGATCGATTAAGCTAGTCTGCAGTATGTTAATCACGATCATACGGGATATCATTCTTGAGATGATTCTTTGCTCATAAGGTTGTTTTAATTTATCTTCACCATTATTTATGTGAAATCTGGTGATACCATATACCATAAGCATATAGGTTCTCCAATGGGTAAAAGTTATTCACGTGTTTTACCTATATCTGTTGTCGTATGATTACGCCTATATGAAGAAATTGTTGAAACATTCATTTCAAAACCCATTCATTCTGATTCAAAACCATTTAATACATTAAATATGAAAGGACATATATCCCCTTCACATATCGAACATCATCTCTGGACCTATGCCTCTACAAAAATGAAAAGTATATTCTCTCACGTTGATTCTTCGCGTGGAGAGACGATCACAGTTTTGACAAAGTTTGGATAATGAATACCGGAGAGTGAGAGGGATTTTTTATAAAGAACATGGTCCTCGACTCAAATAATAGCTGGTTGTCATGTGTAATGTACCGTCCACAGCACGAAAGCGTTACACGGCGGGAATCAGATTAAACGCTCAGGTTGCAGGAGTCCTGGACGAATGAAGGTTGTTGTATAATTACAAGCGTCTAGTCCGTCATTCATAATCCAGCCGTCGTCCATTAGAGAATATCCGCGTCCATAATCCAAAGACCTATTCCATTTCCATATAACAGTATTAGCACCAAATTCAAAAAGACAAAGTATACATAAACATAGGCTTGTTTCCTGCAAGAGAGAAGCGGTCAACAGTTTTCAATGATGCCGGCAAGACATCATGATGTTCCAAAATATCAAATCCGTATCGCTGATCAGTATTCTTAATCCATAATATTCGTTATAGAGTCGTCATCTAAAAGTGATGTACCTCAGTCACGCTTTGATTGTGACTGTTCATATGAGTACCATGAGGATCTTGAAGTACATGGGCTCATACGGCCCCTAGCCCCGGGTTAAGCGGAATTAGACACATGTTACGAAACGTAGCGCCATAGATCTTGCACGCTACGTTCGTATTTTGCTATCAGCATGCGATATGTATCACCAAATTTGAGAAACTTTGAGTGGAGGCGTTTGGTGGAATAGCCCTGTTTTATAAGTTTCTGCAACAATGTTTTGTGACGTTGATTAAAATCGTCACATTTAACACAGGATCTAGCAAATGCTACTAAGCGAGATATGTATACGCCATATGCAGATCCCACTGGAATATTACTATCCAGAAAGGGATAGTTTACGATGTCGAAATTGTAATCATCTCTTTTGTCATAAAGTCGACGAGAGAGAATGCCCGCTTCATTTTCATAGAGGTAGAGATCTAAATAAGATGTGCCTGTAGGGCTATCTGTAGTTTCCTTCAAATCCAGTGAAGGTAAAAGAAATTATACGGGTTGTGCAAGCTACACGGAACAGTGTCAAATGTACTTCTAGTTTCAATTTTGATATCAGGGAAAGTCGTGGTTATTAGACATTCGATAGACTGTAGAAAATTAGTATCGAATTGGCACTTCCGTCAAGGAAGAATGCCCAAGGATTCAATTGAGTCCGGTAAAGGACTATCTAATACTGTATCCATATTACGAACCTTTGTAGTCGGACACACAACAGTAATGCTCACGACAATCGCAGAAACAACAACAATGCCATCAGCTTCTCCAGAAATAGAAACGATGCCTACTGTTGAAGGTACTACGACCATGTCGTCCACTGCTGAAAAAAAATCTCCCATGCCGTCAACTGTTGAAGGAACAACAACCATGCCGTCAACTACTGAAGAAAGATCAATCATGCCATCAACTGCTGAAGGAAGATCCACCATGCCTTCAACTACTGAAGAAATATCCACCTTGCCCTCAACTACTGAAGAGTCAACAACAATACCCTCAACTGCTGAAGAGTCAACACCAATACCCTCATCTGCAGAAGAAACAACAAGGGTGACCTCAACTGTTCAGCAATTGACAACAATACCATCAACTATTCGAGCAACAACAACAATGGCATCTTCTGCCGAAGGAACAACAACATTGCCATCAACTGTTGTAAAAACAACAACCAATCCCTCAACTGCTGAAAAAACAACAATATCATCAACTGCTAAAGAAAGGACAGTAGGCCCAAGCTCCTCACTTGCTCGACAAATTACAACAATACCCTCAACTGTTGTAGATACAACGACTATCCCCGCAACAGGTATTTCCCTCCCGACCTTGCATACAAAATGCATGAAACACCAAACAAATTTTGATTCAGCAGATGTAAACTTAAATTCATGCCCACTTTGTTAACAAGAGCTATGCAAGAAGTTTAATCATCTTGGGAACATTATTGTACTGTCATTCAAATGCTAGATGTCGAATGTATGTGAATACTCAAAAAGTCTTACGGAAGAACTCGGTGGCGAAGGACACACAGCCTACAGACATTTATCGACTTGGTTTTTCTCGAGTCCATACCATTCCGCATCGTGACCTTATTAAACACCTTAATACATTAATGATGTTAAACACCTTAATACATTAATGATGTTAAACACCTTAATACATTAATGAGATCGATGGTCAATAAAGCTGATCCCCAGTATGTTAATGTCAGCCTTACTGTCCGAAAAGAATATCATTCTTGAGATGTTTCTTTGTTAGTATGGTTGGTTGAGTTCCTCATCAACAATATTTATGGGGAGTTTAACACCATACATGTACATGTATAGCAAATAATTACAGTCAGCTTCAGGGATAAATTCACAATATTCATATTGTAGGAAGATAATTACTAGATAACAAAAGCGTATAGGTATTTCCAATGGGCAAATTATATATACCACTTTTGATCTATATCTGTTCTCGGATGAATACGCCTATATGCAGAAATGGTCAAAAGAAATTTCCAAAACCCATTCGTTCCCACTCACCAACATTAATTGCATTGCCTTCACATATGAAATATCATATCTGGGCATATACCGCTACGGGAATGAAATAAGTCTTTTCTCACGTTGATTCTTCACCAACAGTGATGATCATCATTTGTTCATAGTTATCTACCCATTTGAATAATGAATACCGTTCAGTGATATGATTTTCCTACGAAGTAGGCTACCATCTGCAAATTGTCCATCCGAATCCTTTCGGCGGCAAAATAAGGAGAACCGTTGACATTAGAACATTGATTTTTTGCATGAAGGTGCATTAGGGGGCTGTTACCAGCAAGTTCTGATCTGACCTACTTTTGATGAAAATTCCTGGTGATTTTTGATGAAAATCACTGGTGATTCTGACTTGGACCGTGCCCATCGTAATATAGGCAGGATTTCAACTTGGAGCGGGGGGATTTCCAAGAGTTTAATGCTCGTCGGAGTCCAAATGCCTACCCTACCTCGTAGGTCCTGTGACGTTAGTCAAACTGCCATGTTATGAAAAGAATATCATTTTCTACTCAAATAATGGTTGTCATGAGCAATGTGTTGTTTACAACACAAACGTTGCTTGTCCCACGGCGGAAATCGAGTCAAATGTTCAGGTTCCAGGAGTTTTGTGCAAATGAAGGTTGTTGTATAGCGATACAAGATGATAGAAGAAATTATACTGATTGTGCAAGCTTCGCAGAAAAGTACCAAATGTACTGTCGGCAAACAGTTCCAATTTGAAATCAAGGGAAAATCGTGGTTTATTAGACAATCGATTGACCGTAGAAAATTAGGACCTCGAAATGGCACTCTCGGCACGGAAAAATACACAAGAGTTCAATTGAATCATGAATCTACCCCTCATATGCAAATCTTATTGATTAGTCGGGTAACGGAATGTCTAATAATGTACCTTTTATACCATTCTTTGTAGTCGCATACACTACAATAACGTCCACAACCGCTGTAGAAGCCACAACAATGATATCAGCTGCTCCAGAAACAGTAAAGATGCCATCAACTGTTGAAGGAACAACAACCATGCTTTCAACTGCAGAAGAAAGCTCCACCATGTCATCAACTGCTGAAGGAACAGTAACCATGCCGTCAACTACTGAAGGAATATCCGTCATGCCATCAACTGCTGAAGAAAAGACAAGGGTGACATCAACTTCTCGGCAAATGACAACAATGCCATCAACTGTTGAAGAAACAACATTCACTCCCTCAGCTGCCGAAGAAATAACACCAATATCATCAACTGCGAAAGAAAGGACTGTAGGCCTGAGCTCCTCGATTACTCAACGAATTGAAACAATGCCCTCAACTTTTGTAGACGCAACAACCTTCCCCTCAACTACTCGAGAAAAATCAATGGCATCAACAGTTGACGAAACAACAGCAATGCCCTCAACCGAACAGATAACAACAACAATACGATCTACAGCTCCAGAAATGACCACGGTGCCGCCAACTGCAGAGCAAACGACGACGACGTCTTCAACCGTTGCGGGAGCACCCACGGCAGGTATTCCCAATGTTCCCACAAAATTGCAGGTTGTGTTGTATTTTAGACTTATTATCCATACATTCGTTGGTGGGATATCCATATCGGAGATTTTCATTCTTAAAAATTTTTACCTTCGCAAGAAAACCTTTTCTGAATACGTTGGCCTGTTATCGACCTAGTAGGTTAAAGACATTTATTCTTGTTGGTATTTCAACATGATGGTAAACCGTTGTAAAATAGACAGAAAAAAACAGTACCAAAAAACATTTCCGACTTCAGTAACAACTACAATTGCTATCTACACCACCTGGCCATGGGTCCATAACGCTTTGGACGCACAATAAAAGGAAAAGTGTTATTCTTGTTGGTATTTAAGTATTAGTCTGGATCAATTTCTATGATATTGACCAAAATTAATTTCGCTAAAATTTCCTTCTTTATCTTGTAATAATATGGCAGGTATCTAATAAAAGCGACTACATGCGGATGTTGACCCCTGTAATCTATATTGATACAGATAAAATTCCACCACTAACAATATCAAATTGTAAATTGGATTTCCCTTAATGTAACCAAATATCCCCATTTCCGATTTGACTAGTCTAAGAAGTTTCTCGTCGTTGGAGATAAAAATCACGCACTCGTTGCGAAGTACGAGTTTTGTAGCTTTATGCATATTGGATTTCAAAAATTGTTTAAGTGATTTTGCTTTACTGAGCAAATATATTGAACCAGGCTTATTATATAGTTTTCGAAAGGTATGGATTCAGGAAAATTCCATTCAATTCAACTTTCCACATTTGGAGCTAAAACGATTGAAATATTACAGTTTGATCAAAGAAATTTAAGCAAATAAGTTGCTAATAACTACTAGGTGTTTCCCGAAAACGCAAGAATGTGTAACAGGTATTGTTGAAAGGCGATTTTGGTGGATTACTGAGCTATAATTTTTCAGAAGTCCCGTTTTGTGGCAGGTATTCTCAAGATGAGAATAAATCCTCTCACATCTGTAACTTTCAAACCAACCCGGTAATGTTTCTGAATTTTTTTTTTGTTATGTTAGTATCGTAATTAACAAAACAAACACATGTGAAAAGTATGCCGCACAATGGAAAAAATGCCGCTGAATGTTTTTCTTGAAATGACCCATTTTATTATGGGCTCCCCACATAAAATGTATAAGACAGTTTATCACTGGCCCGTCATAGCAAATACGACTTCATATAACGCTCAGATGGGTCAGGTGTTAATTCGATTTCATGCTGAATTTCTTTGCGGAAAGTAAGATTTGGACAACGAAAATAGGGAAATAGAATTTTTCAGACTCTCAGATTTTTTTTATTTATACAGAGGGAATTAGTTTTGACTGTATAAAGATGCAATGAAAGAATTGTATTTTTCACCGAAGATGGGGCCTCGAGTCAAGTGGAATTCGCGGTCACAAGAACATCCTGTGTTAAGACATTCATTGTGTACATACGAACAGGCGCAGTCAAAGCTCTAGAAATAGACTTGGAAATCCATTGATAAACAATACTGATATGGATTTGATAATATGAACAACTTGATATCTTCCATGTCGACATCTTTGAAAACTACTTGTATAGGGGACTTCTCCCGGAACAATAACTACTTGTACACGGGACTTCTCCCGGAACAATAACTACTTGTATAGGGGACTTCTCCCGGAACAGTAACTTGGTGCGGTATGATGACTCAATTAAATCAGGTTTTGTGTGTTTGTAGGTCCACATACGACATATGAGAGCAAAACTCCTTCCTCGGGATCCACAAGTTCCATTTCGTCGACTGTTGAAGCAATGACGACGACAGGTAGAGTATATCACTGTTTGTTTCTTACGAATGGCCAATCTATTATTACCTCCATGATGCTGGTATATTGAGGTTTGTCTTATTTGAAGAGATATATTTATTTTCTGTCTGTCCCTCTGTAAATTAAATTACTCTGAAACGGCAGAGTTTATATTGGTGCACATATATTGGCGAATATTTATTAAACATATAGTGAACAGATTAAGTTTTCAAAGATTTCTTCTTTGAAGTAGCAGGAACGCAACTTGGTTGCATGGGTGGTATTTAGTTGGTTCGTCGCGATCTCACTGAAATAATGTTGAAAGGAACCAGAACCCCTAACTTTGAGCGGTCCATTTTGCTGTATACAATATGGCCATGATATGCCAACAGGTGGAATATTAAGGTACTTTCTCAGTATTCAAAATTAAATCGACAAAATGATGTTTATCCAGATACTTTTTTAGTTTATAGAGCAAATAAAATGTTTGATTGATAATTCGTTTTTCCCGACTGGTAGGGGCAAAACGGATCACCTGGGTTCCGTTTTGCCCCTATAGGAAACATAATTGGAAATTGGGGGTAGCCGTGTTAGTCTGTGTTGTATAAAAGAATAACGAAGAATGGCATCTTTAAGACTAACTAAGTTTAATGGTCCCGAGCTTCCGCAGATAGTGGATATCACCTGACAAAGCAGATATCCACTTTTTGCGAAAGCTCGTGACCATTAAACTTAACTGGTCTTAAAGGTGCCACCTTTGTTATTCTATAGAAAACATACTGTTAGGCTTACGATAATCTTAGTAAAGCACCCGCCTAGTTGCTCGTCATCATTTGGCTATTTAGCATCAAACGTGTTTGACTCTTATGGGTAAAATGGTTGGGCTAGGTGCATATGTACTTGCCAATTGATCGAAATGTCGAAAAAGTGTTGAATATGTCTTCCGAAAGTCAGTTTAACAGTAAAAAACAGCGATATTTTATTATTTATATCTTTCGCGTTTGAATAATAGTAGTATTTCAGAGCAGCTATCCTTAAGCCGATTAATGGGCAATATATGCGATAAAATTAGACGAAACAATTTGTATTCCCTGGCCCCCAAAATTAAAAAAAAAACAATCTACTTGATCACTGCGCATGCACAAGAATTTCGTATGAATTTAACCTAGGGATCGGTCATAAAGGGCAAAACGGAGCTCCGCTCTATCATGCCCCTCTAGGGATGTTCCATTTTGCTCCGAATATCTTTGGGGTCAGACATAAAATATAGAATGTTGCAGTATTGCTTTTATACCTCCAACCAAATAGTTTTGTGCCAGACATTGGGAAAACATTTGTTGTCCTGATACTCGCTCACTTGCACTCACAAGTGGCGCCACCTGGTGGCAACATCACAAATTCGTTTCCGGGTAATAACTTGAGAACTGACCATCGGATTCTTCTCACATTTTGTATGAATGTACCGTGACATAAGATGTCGCTTGATAATGCATTTCACTGACTTGCGCCTAGAGGTGGCGTCACCTGGTGTCAAAATCAAAATTTGGTTTCTGGGCAATAACTTGAGGACCCTCATCGGATTCTTCTCAAATTTGGTATGCAGATGTCCCCACGATACCATGTTCCTTGGGATTGTATTTTTCCCGCTTCTGCCTACAGGTGGCGTCTCCTGGTGGAAAAATTTGTTTCCGGGCAATAATTTGGCAACTGCTCATCAGATTATTCTCAAATTTTGTATTCATATGTGACCCGCCCCAAATAACATGAACACCGGTGGGCATCTAGTACCGGCAATAACTTGAGGACCCCTCTTCAGAGTCTCAAAGTTCATATGCCGATACCATGACATGAGATGTCATTTGGGATTGTGTTTTGCCTGCTTGCACCTACAGGTGGTGACTCCTTGTGGCAAAGTCTAAATTTGGTTTCTGGGCAATAGGTTGAGGATGCCTTCATATTCTTGTCAAATTTAGTTTGCAGATAATATGCCATGAGTTGTCTCTTGGGGTTGCATTTCGGTTACATAATTTTCATGCTACATGGTAAAGAAAATATATTACAGTAGCAATCAACATTCAGTCAGCCATTCGGAGTTGATCTCAAAACCTGGGAAGGTGGAAAGACCCCTCTGCTTCTTACGCCTGTGAAGTAGCTGTTGCCATCCTCATGAATATCTTCAGAAACCGACAGCGCTTATAAATATTGCTGCCATTTTGGCGGGGGACCTAGCATCCTCTGGCTGCTTGTTACGACTAACATTTAGCACAGGGAAAGACTTGTTTCTCATTTACCAACACCAGGGGAAAGGTGTGATATACAGTAAAATTAAGAAATAATGTTTTCATAATCGTGCTAAATCGTTATTATACGCACGGTTAATGTGGGAAAGTTTATAAATTACACACTAACACTATAACCGTGCGTAAAATAAGTTTATGAATATTAGGGCGCAGGCTTCGCCCTTGCCCTAAAATATAAACTTTCCCACACTAACCGTGCGCAAAATAACGATTTAGCACGCCTATGAAACATTATTTCTATTCTATTGCACTACTTAAATCGATTATCAACAAAGATTACAGAGAAAGGTTGAAAACATATTTAACTTTGACAACCTTTCTCCCCTTTCTTGAAAAAAACTCGTCCACTGATGTTGGGACGATCCTACCGTCTCGGTTGGCACCGTGCCAACGTCAGTGGACGAGTTTATATGGTCTCTCAAATGGGGAGTGATTTTGTCAGCTGATTCATCTGTTGGGAAATTACGTGGATATATGACTATTTGTGTCGTTTTGTTAATCAATTTCCCGATGGAAACAAAAGTTAAACTTGAGCAGGAAATTTCATCTTGTAATTTATTTGTTTATTTTACTCGATTGTTACTTGTATGAAAGCCCCTTTCCTCATCCTACTCGTGAAATGGAATCTCCTAATGAACACCTGCACTTGACATATGTACATTTCACATAACCGTGGTAAATCTTGTAATTATTGCACTGGTTAGCTCGATGTTATTGACACAAGTGTTATGTGAAAATATGTAATAAAACATTCCCAGTGTTTTTGGACATATGGGGGGCTAGTATCCTTAACAACGGAGTGTGAGTTATCAGGGCGATCTTGTTGATCATCAGTCATAAATCTTGCATTGATGTATATATTGACCAGCACAGTAGCAACTCACAGCCAGAGACAAATTACTGGATAACAGTTTTCGTAAATGTCCCTCTTCAGTACACTGAAATCGCGCTGTCATTAGCATTGCATGTAGTACATGTACTGAATGTTGCATGGTAACATTGCTACATCATGAAATGTATGAGTCAAGTCTTTTTGTTCTATCTAGCTGAATCAAATATAATTTTATAAGTGAATCAAATATTGGAGCGATAAGCAAGTGGTGGGAAAAGTTGACGACGTCTGGCGACTAAAAAGCAACCATATGACTCTACAGGAAAGAATTCGACACCCAACATTCAACATTCAGACCCGAGAATACGGAGGAATCTCGAACGTAGCATTAGTATCTCAGCCGCGCTTTTATTGCAGTTGCTCATGTGGAGACTATGTTGTATCCACACGGCCCGTAGCACCGGCTTAAGCTGAATTATATACAATGATAGATCAGCTAAAATAACTCATCTGATGTTAATGGGTGAGCATCATGGACGTCTGATGGAGTAAACGCCTTAAAATGATCGTAATCAATGACCGCCTTTGCGATCCTGTCTGACGTCTCTGTCTCTTGACATTTTTATGAAGCTCCATCCGAGGAAGGTGAATCTTCCAAATTTAACATTTAGATGAGAGTTCTGTAAACCACATTAACTAACGTACTATTTCAAGCACACTTTACGCAGACTGAGTAATAAACACGTTTTCATGTACGTCGCTGCATGTGACTTCAAATATGGAATTGGTACTTCACATTCAATCAATGCCCGAACAATGACAAGTGACCTATACGACCTATGCATTCGAGTGTTCTTTGGAGAAAAGAAAAGGATCGAACTTTTATTGCACTGTTGCACTCTGGCACAGGCATCGCGGTGCCAAACCAGGCGGTGCGAGTGCGGGCTTTCGACATGCATCCCTCCTCCTCCTTTCACGAAAGACGCTCTTTCCGACTGATGTCCTTACGTCACTTGAAACATTCCTGAGTTCGGATGCATTCGGCCCGAAAATTAGGGGTGGTAGACACAGAAGATATAGCGATCTGTACGTTTCTAAAATTTTTAGGTACAGTCATTTTTCGATCTATTTCATCTCGTTCAGTATTTATTGTTTTAGGTCCACCAACGACATATCAATCCAGTACTCCTACCACTAGAGCTGTTGATGAGACATCATCAAGGTATTTGTTGTCGACTGTTGAGGCAATCGTCACAACAACAGGTATGATATCTAGGATGATATATTGTTTGTACATGTGGGTATATCCTAACGCTCAGTGATGACGTCAGAGAATATTTCTGACTTCTGATAGGTATTGATTCTCCGATAAAACTAATCAAAACACATCAAGCCAGTAGCCAGCTGTTGAAGAGACATGTACAAGGTATTTGTCGTCGTCATAACAACAGGTATAATAACTAGGATGATCAGAGAATATGTCTGGTTTCTGATATGTGTTGATTCTTTCATAATTACAAGAGTCTGGTCCGTCATTCATAATTCAGCCGTCGTCCATTAAAGAATACCCGCGTCCATAATCCAAAGGCATTCTATATTCCATATAACAATATTAGCACCAAATTCAAAAAGACAATCATAGTATACATAAACATATGCTACTTTCCTCCAAGAGAGAAACGGTCATCAGTTTTCAATGATGCCGGCAAGACTTCATGATGCTCCAAAAATATCAAATCCGTATCGCCGATCAGTATTCTTAATCCATAATATTCGTAGTAAAGTCGTCATCTAGAGAATGATGTATCTCAGTCACGCTTTGATTGTGACTGTTCATATGAACACCATAAGGATCTTGAAGTACATGGGTTCAAACGGTCCCTACCCCCGGGTTAAGCGGAATTAGGCAAAAGTTACGAAACGTTACGCCATAGATCTTGCACACTATGCTCGTATTTTGCTATCAGCTTGCGATATGTATCCTTAAATTTGAGATGGTATAGCCCTGTTTTATAAGTTTCTGCAACAATGTTTTGTGACGTTGATTAAAATCGTTACATTTAACGCAGGGTCTAGCAAATGTTACTAGGGGAGATATGTATACGCCATATGCAGGTCCCACTGGAACACCGCTGTCCAGAAAGGGATAGCCTGCGATGTCGACATTGCAACCATCCCTTTTGTCATAAAGTCGACGAGAGAAAAGGCCCGCTTCATATTTACAGAGACTGTAGTTTTCTTCAAATCCAGTGAAGGTGGACATATATCCTTCACTACGTCATTTACATAGCAATTATCCACAACGAGAAGATCGTCTATATAGCGCCCGGTGAATGCGAAGGAACGGGCTTTGAATGGATCGGTGTCTGAAAGCGCCTGCATATAGACATATTTATAAGAGTACCCATTGGAATACCCGTATGCTGCCGACACACTGTGCCGCCAAACCTGACATAGATACCTTCAATGAGAATTTCAAGCAACTCTATAAACAAAGAAACATCCCATGAATGATATCTCCCGCATGCAGCAGGCATAAAGGATGCTCTATGGCCTCCGACACCAACAGATCCACGACCAGCTTTCTTCATCACAGATACTATTAATGAGCCTAGACGGTCAATAAGGTCCCGATGAGAGATTGTAGTATAGAGGGCCGATAAATCCCATGTGGACACATGCCTGCACGGCATGTGACCCCCAGCACCAAGCTCTTCCGTAAGACATGAAGTCTTTCAATATCCACATACACTAACCAATAGACTAACCAAACACAGAGAAGACAGGAGCGTCAACTACCCAATCTTACTAGTCTATCTCATGCCTGACCTAATGTATAATGCACGCCACAATAATAAAGGAACTACTAGAGTGTAATACAACTATTTAATATCCCCATTTTTCGCATCCAAACGAAGATCGAAGCCGCTACATTTCTTTCTAAAGCATAGTTATTTCATCGTGTCCATAAACACCACTAGCAATAATATGCTCATTGAAGATTAACCTCTGAGACCATGAATTTATATAAGATAGATTGGCTCATTGTGAAAATGCAAGTTTTACAGTCGTCCGGCAGATATCACAATATTGTTCCTTTCCTTTGCTAATAGAAACTTCAACGCCGGTTACAAACAGTCCATCTACACTAGGGAATACTGCTGATTTTCAGACGCCCACCACTTCAGAAGAAAAATATTCTACCTCTGCGACAACTGAACCTTCGACAAACCGACGTACGTCTTTGAACAATAGTCCGCTATCAGAGTACAGGCTTTATTCGGTATTTGCTGACAACGTGGTACATTAAATTAAGTAGTATAGTTAATGTGTGAGTCTCGGTTGTTATTCGTAATACATAAATGTCGATCATCAAATTTCATATTAAGTACGGTATTATATTAGGTTCGTTTTGATTTGCAGGTCAACCTACTACACCAGGCATTACGCCAGGACCGTCTTCGATTACAACAATAGCGATGACTGGAACAACATTTGACATTGGTACTGACAAAAACGTTGAGAGAAAACAAGACCTATAGCTAGTAGAGATCAGCAGATATTTCTTGGTGAACTCACTCTGTCTGAATTCATCACCTGAACCTACTCCGTCAATCTCGACTTTCAGTCCAAAATACAATCATATATAAGCATGGTATTCGAAGTCACACAACACACAATGATCGGCTATTTGCAAGTATAGGAGTCAAGTCGGACGCTCAATATTCAGCCGTCATCAACAAACGACTTTTCGCGTCAACAAGCGAAATATTATCGTGCGACAGTAGGCATCAATTCTAAATATGCATAAAATAACTATCAAACAACTGACAATATGGTTTCCTGCAAGAGAGAAATGATCCACAGTATTCAGTGATGATTCGACGATGTATACCCGGCTCATGAGACAACTTATGATATACACTAACAACATACAAACGTTATAGATAGACCTGGCCTAGGTGCCTGTAGGCACCAGCAGAATCCAGGTTTATACAGATTATGCGCAACATATCAAAGATTGGTTTTGATATCGAACCTGACTCAGGAGGAATACAAATATTACAAGTTATTAAAAGCTGCCTAGCTACATGCCTGATTGAGTAATGTAGTATAAGATCAGCCGAGCCCGTCTTAACTAGTTTCACTAATATATTATAAGGTTCTCATCCACCAGTGACATGCCACAGCAGACATATCAGCTAATGCTTAGGCGGTCCACTGATTATAGGCGTCATATCCGACCTTCATTACTCAAGAGTCGTCCATAAAAGAATTCCCGCGTCAGTAATCGTAAAATCTTTTTCTTGCGGAAGATAACATCAAGTTCGAATATGTATCATATCAAAATAAAAATAAAAAATAAAAACACACGTTGCCCTCCAACAAGAAAGAAGCGGTCAAAAGCTTCCAATGATGACAGCAAGACATGTTAGTTGTTTTGTTTTTTTCATAGAACCCTTATCACTGACAGGTATTGTTTTTCCGAATGAATTTCCAAGTCGTCTATAGTATGATGAATCTCAATCAGGCTTTGAGTGTGACTGATCATTTGAGCACCACGATGATGTAGAACACTTGATGTTCAAACGGTTCCTAACCCCGGGTTAATCGAAATTAGACACAAGTTACGAAACGTATCACCGGAACTCTTGCGCGCTACGATTGTATGTTTGCGTCGGTGTACGATATTTATCACACAATTTGAGAATCTTTGAATGGGGGCGTTTCATGGTATAGCCTTTTTAAACCGGATCAAAAACATATTCTGAATAAAATATATATTCTTAAACTATATACAATGACATTTTCTTTAAAATTTAAAATTTAGAAATCAAACTGTGTATTATTCTTTCAATTTCTGATGTAACTGTACAAACATGTTCGAGAGTTTCAATCTTGAGTGTTTATTACAAATATCACTGCCAAATACTTTCTGCGGAAATTCCATAAGTGGATTACCCTGGCTGGTTGTGTGTAATGTTGGATAAAATATTCGCTATTCAGACATCCGAAACATTTATCTATTCTATCTAGAACAGTTATTCTCAAGGTGCAATCCTTCGAGTATAAATTCTTTGTATATATTTCCAGGTCCAAGAACAACACATCAAACTGATATGTCCTCAACTGCAACTCCATATGAGTCATCTAGAAGTGTTAGTTTATCAACTGTTCAAGTCATCGTCACAACCTCAGGTAACGTTGCCGGCAGAATGAGTAATGTTAGTAATTTTCTTACCTCTATTCTTGAAGCATTTTCTTTATATGGCTAGCTAATAATAAAGGAAATGTTGCAATTATCTCAAGCTGGAACGTACGTACATGGTGTATCATCCTTCAAGTCAACCTTTCGTTTTTTGGCTGTACACTCTCAGAAATATTCAGGGAATAATCCTGAATAAATCAGGCTGCACATCCACAACTCAATTTCAGGGATTTTACCTGAAACCCAGGGATAATTTCCTCAATTTCAGAAAAAAGATCCCTGAATGAGATGATTTTCTCTGAAATTCAGGCAAATTTACCATCCTGATTAGTAAGATCCCGACCCTATTCAGGTACGTAAAATCCCCTAGAATTCAGGTAATTTAGCTTTAATTCATTGATGATATACCTGAATTTCAGGAAATTATCCCTGGATTTCAGGTAAAATCCCTGGAATTGAGTTGTGGATGTGTAGCCTGATCTATTCAGGATTATTTCCTGAATATTTCTGAGAGTGTAAGCACCCTTAAGACCACCAGGTCTGGTGTGGATGGAGGGGAGCATCATGACAAAGTTCGCAAAATCGTTTTCAATGTGAATTTGAAATAAATATTTAATGCTTATCTCCCCTTGCGATAATGGTGGTCAAACCCTGTTCACGTGCCAGCGAGCAGTCGTTCAGCTTCTGACTGCAATCTGTGCATCACGATATACCAGTTCTTCATATGCTTTAATATGGGAACTTATTTCTAACTACTGATAACTGACATAAATTTGATATGTCCTTCAAAGTACCGTACTATTCGATTGAAGCGTCTTCATGCTTGGCAACTGCAAGCGGGAAATGTGCCAGGTAGCATTAGATAAACTTATTTATGTATATTAAAGCATTAAGAGAAAAGATTTCACCAGACCAGAAGCTGGACAACTGCTCACTTTTCGAAGAGTCTGTCCATTGTTCTTGCTTCGATGCGGAATTCCACAATTCTTTTTCTTCCTTCAGATTATGTAGCCACACAGAAATCTACTTCGCCTCTGCCGACTGCCACGACAACTAATCCCTTTCAGACAACATTTGACATAGGTATGGGCCTCAGGGAAGTGCTTTTATCATTATCAAAAAAATCATTTGAATTATTTATGGATAACGGATGACTTTAAAAAGCAATTTCCTAAAAACGTTTGTATCGTTTTCCTGTTATTTAAGTACGGTATATGGAATAAATTATGTACATCTGTGTATTGTCTTTATATCCACTTCATCGAGGTTCTTAATCTAACGTGAATCGTCCACGTATTAATTTATAACACTATTTTCTGGTGTCCTGAACATGCGTAAGGATGTTCACATGTGAATAAATAATGTTCTCGCCTTATACGATGTACTCTTGTTATGAACACTATTCTCATCAATTACATCTGAACACATTTTCGTGTTCTAGCTGAAATACTTCAGTAGTATATAAAATGGAAATTCCTTAGGATTGACCTACTTATTTGTTCCCCCGGGTAAAATTTGTGGAGCATGTGTGGAGCTCTCGTCCAATCAGAAGCGAGTATTTCAAATTGACCAAAAAGCTACCTCCAGCACAGGAGAGTTCCAATTTTTCCAGGTCAAAAATAGTTCCATGTATTCATCCGCGGTGATGCGATTTTGGTGGTGATGCGGTCTGCTTCCGCGGAGAAAAAGTAGTCCCTAGATAAAATGGTCCGATTGGGTCGAGTGAGGTATCAAAGTGAAGCTTATGTGAAGGGGCATCTAATGGGCTGGGTGTGGGGTTGAACTATCGGCATTCTGCGCATGCGCGGTGGCCCAAGGGTATGGAAATAGCCGTGTTGGAGCTAGGGGAGCCACAAATGGTCCAATGGTATCGAGTGAGGTAGCAAAGTGAAGCATTCGTGAAGGGGCATCTGATGGGCTGGGTGTGGGGTTGAAATACCGGCATTCTGCGCATGCGCGGTGGCCGAAGGGTATGGAAATAGACGTTTTGGGATCTAGGGGAGCCCCTAATGGGCCGATGGAGTTGTATGAGGTATCAAAGTGAAGCCTATGTGAAGGGGCATCCAGACATGGGTGGGTGCATGTAAAATTTTTCCTGAAAAAAAAAAAACGGAACACGGACTTTATCGAAAAACCTGGGAAAATGCCTATATGGGGTATGGGGGGTATATAGGTCGCCGGGCTTAACGGGGCTTGCCTATCAATAGAGTTATCTCCCCCTAGTTCCAGGGTGGGTGTATGTAAAAATTTTCCTGAAAAAATACGGAATACGGACTTTATCCTAAATTACGGGAAAATGCCTATATGGGGTATGGGAGGTATAGGATCAATGTTTGTCCCCCTGCGAAACCTACTTCTCGACATTTGCGGTATGGGTTGTGGGGTCGCGTTTTCTTAGTCTCGTCATTTAGAACATGATAGGAAGTGTCCCGGCACGAATCGGTGAAATTTTGAAAAAGTCACCGAGCCCCATATAGGCCCATACTGGGGTATAGGATCAATGTTTGTCCCCCTGGGAAACGTACTTCTATACATTTGCGGTAGGGTTGTGGGGTCTCGTTTTACTCGTCTCGTCAAGACAAACATGATACGAAGTGTCCCCGTGCGAATCGGTGAAATTTTTGAAAAAGTACGATATAGCCCCATATAGACATATATATATATAAATATATATTCCCATACTGGGGTATAGGTTCAATGTTTATCCTACTGGGAAACCCACTTCTATACATTTGCGGTAGGGTTGTGGGGTCTCGTTTTTCACGTCTCGTCATGTAGAACATGATAGGAAGTGTTGCGGAGCGAATCGGTGAAATTTTTGAAAAAAGTCACCAAGGCCTGGGTAGGCCCATAGGCCTATACTGCATGGCTATGGGTGTATAGGGCCATACGGGGTGGACATGTTGGAGTCTAGGTGAGTCCCTGGTGGTCCAATGGGGTCGAGTGAGGTCTTATTTTGAAGCTCTCGTGGCGGAGCACTTGACTAGTGTATTGTTTGTTTTCAATAGTCTGCGCATGCGCAGACTGGCCCGTAGTATAGAAAGTAGGCATTTTGGGGGTATGTGGGTGTGTGTTTGGGTTAGAGAAGGGCTATTCACGGTTCGAATGGGTCGTGTGAGGTATCCATGTGAAGCCTAGGTGAGGGAGCCTCTGATGGCGTGGATGTCGGGTTGGAATATCGGGATTCTGCGCATGCGCGGTGGCCAAAGGGTATGAAAATAGCCGTTTTGGGAGCTAGGGGAGCCACTATTGGTCCGATTGGGTCGAGTGAGGTATCAAAGTGAAGCATTCGTGAAGGGGCATCTGATGGGTTGGGTGTGCGGTAGGAATATCATTCTGCGCATGCGCAGACGCAATGCGGAGCTCTCGTCCAATCAGAAGCGAGTATTTCAAATCCGTCACAGAGCTCTCAGCCAATCAGAAGCGAGTATTTTGACCCGGTGCATTATGGGACATATCCAAGATGGCGGCACGTATGTTCAAGATGGCGGCACATCCGGTGTCGAAAACTTGCCATTTCTTCGGGATGTGGTCACTTAGTGTCGAAAACTGGACCCTGTATGGGTCCCGCTAGCGCCTTGACGCCATGATATAGACCGGAGTGAGAAAACAACAACAACAAGGATGACACATGAGGGAACAACAACAACAACAAGTTTTTTTTTCATATAGTTTATTTTCCCCTCCATCATAACATACCCACGCTGGGGGAGCCGCGTTGGGTATGTTTACAATTCAAGAAAGACTCTTGTCCAATCAGAGACCGCCATTTGCATCTGTCCTATTCGTTCCTGTCCGTTAGATGTATTCTTGTCCAATCAGAAGTCGCCATTTCAGAGAGTTCCTTCTTCGGTCATGTTCATTCTGAACCGTTTATTCTAATCATCGTCGGACAGGCCTGGATATTCTTCGGGCAGCATGTCCTGAAACAGTTGTTTGCGCATTCTGATCGCATTTTCCAGGGCCTCTGTGGGTGGTAAACCCATATCCTCCTCCAAGTGACGCTTGGTCTTCATGATGGACCTGTGCGTGGGGTCCCCTTTCATTTCAAGCGGTAGTAAGGTATACTGTTCATAGATCGCCATGGCTGTTTTCCTGATGCGGGGGCGCATTTGGGTGTACGTCTGTTGTAAATTATCCTCTCCGGCGTCCTCGATCGCTTCAGCGTGAGTATTGATAGCTGCTGTCACAATACGATCCCAGAAGGTAGATTCTGCCTCACTTTCCTGGGATGAAAAGCTGATTCTCTGAGGTCAAGCTCTCCATATCAGTAGATAGACTGTCAGCCATCTTGGATTCGGTATCAGTCGATGCACTCTCATCAATCTCTGTATCAGTATCTGCCTCAACGGGCTCCTCGGCGTCTTCAGTCCCATGTATATTTTTCTGGTGTCGCATCATATCGTAATGTCTGGTGAACGTGCGTTCACACTCAGAACAAGTATAAGCCATGTTGACGGTTGAACGTCGACTGTGCGTGTTTTGGGAATACGCTCGCTTTTATAGACAGTAACGCCCATCAACGCTTAGCTCAACGCTTCAACGCCCTGGTGAATTAGCTCAGAAGCTCTGATTTCATGGAATTGACACCAATTCATCGAAATGCAGTGACGCCCGTCAACGCCCGTCGTTACGCCTTAACGCTCGTCTCAACGCTTTAACACACTTTCTTAATGCTTTAACGTTGTTTAATGATGCGTTCGAACAAATGTTTCTTTTGTGCTATTGCTCTGACATACGCCGCTTTCCAGTTCATGCCCGAGGTTTTCAACATCGACGCTGTTCTTTCAATTTCCATATGGACTGGATCCTTATCCAACAATTTCATATGGGTCAGTAAGTCGACATACTGCTGACGTAAAGCCCGTCGTAGTCTGGGTGCCAATCTGTTATGGGCTAAAATTGCAGCTTCCTCTTTCGAATACCCTTTGCGTTGAAACTTGTTTCCTGTGGCCTCCAAAATCTCGCCCATCTCGACGTCCATACTTTCTTTGAACAAATCCTTCCATAGCCTCGAGTTCACATTATGTTCTTCAACCTCGGGTTGGGCCTTCACGGTTGGGTGATATTCCGGGACTGATGGTATGAAGCGGACCCGCTGTATGGGGGTGGGCTGCTGCTGCTGCTCTGCCAGGAGTGGACTCGGCGGATGGTGTAGGGGTATATGCCGTTGTGGTGATTCCTCGCCGGGTAACAGGTGGGTGGTCAGCCGACGATCTTCGGGGGTATGGGCTTTTAAATCTACGAACAGGTAGCCGTACGGACGAATTGTCGCTTCTTGAAACGCCCGCATAAAATGGTCAATGTTCTGAGGATAAATTCGACTACCAAACACACGGATTTGTGCTCTGTCAATGGGATTGGAGAACAACACAAAGTATTGGCAGTTCAAGGCAATATCTCTGGACGCCTTCCCTTGAGGAAAGAGATTCTGAGTCAAATAGATGACGGACAGATTGCGATGATGGGACCCTTTGGTGAATAGGTCGGCGATTTTCGAATTGTCCTTGGCCGCACTCATCAAATCATCGAGCACTACCACGTTGGTCTGCTCGGAAGCGAAGTAATAGGGTTCGTCTATGTCGTGAGGAATTCCTGGGACAAAGCTCACATTCTGTAACCTTGTAGTTTCGTAGGCGGGCTGCCATTGGCTATAACACCAAACAACACGTGTCGGAGCTGGGGTTGCCACACCTCCCTCTAAGAACTTCATCACCCAGGATGGCTTTCCACACCCTGTAGGGCCGCTCTCCGTCATCGTATAGGGATGCTCTACTGCTCTTGTTGGACCTATAGCGGGACTCGGCTGTGTCTCTTGGTTGTGTTTGCGTTGAATGTGCCTGAGCATACTATCGCGACGAGAGAATGCTCTCTCACAGAACGTACACGTACACGACATGTTCATCAGTCGACCAATACATATGGACTGATGATGGACACATGTTCATTCCTATATTTACAGACTCTACCACCACCACACACACCACCACCGACTCCACCAACACCATCGCCGCACACCACCAACACCACCACCAACGCCACCAACGCCACCATCAACGCCACCAACGCCACCAACGCCACCACCGGGCGTCAACGCCCGGTGGTGGTGGTGGTGGTGGTGGTGGTGGTGGCCGGAACTGACCTTTGAACCCGGCGCGCAAAGGTTTCCCCCGCACGGTGGAAACCTTTACGCCGCGCGCACCGGGGGCAAAGGTCAGTTCCGGCCACCACCACCACCGGGCGTTGACGTCCGGTGGCGGCGTTGGTGGCGTTGGTGGTGGCGTTGGTGGCGTTGATGGTGGCGTTGGTGGTGGTGTTGGTGGTGTGCGGTGGTGGTGTTGGTGGGGTCTGTGGTGGTGTGTGTGGTGGTGGTAGAGTCTTTAAATATAGGAATGAACATGTGTCCATCATCAGTCCATATGTATTGGTCGACTGATGAACATGTCGTGTACGTGTACGTACGAGCTTTGTCCCAGGAATTCCTCACGACATAGACGAACCCTATTACTTCGATTCCGAGCAGACCAACGTGGTAGTGCTCGATGATCTGATGAGTGCGGCCAAGGACAATTCGAAAATCGCCGACCTATTCACCAAAGGGTTCCATCATCGCAATCTGTCCGTCATCTATTTGACTCAGAATCTCTTTCCTCAAGGGAAGGCGTCCAGAGATATTGCTTTGAACTGCCAATACTTTGTGTTGTTCTCCAATCCCATTGACAGAGCACAAATCCGTGTGTTTGGTAGTAGAATTTATCCTCAGAACATTGACCATTTTATGCGGGCGTTTCAAGAAGCGACAATTCGTCCGTACGGCTACCTGTTCGTAGATTTAAAAGCCCATACCCCCGAAGATCGTCGGCTGACGACCCACCTGTTACCCGGCGAGGAATCATCACAACGGCATATACCCCTACACCATCCGCCGAGTCCACTCCTGGCAGAGCAGCAGCAGCAGCCCACCCCCATACAGCGGGTCCGCTTCATACCATCAGTCCCGGAATATCACCCAACCGTGAAGGCCCAACCCGAGGTTGAAGAACATAATGTGAACTCGAGGCTATGGAAGGATTTGTTCAAAGAAAGTATGGACGCCGAGATGGGCGAGATGTTGGAGGTCAGAGAAAACAAGTTTCAACGCAAAGGGTATTCGAAAGAGGAAGCCGCAATTTTAGCCCATAACAGATTGGCACCCAGACTGCGACGGGCTTTACGTCAGCGGTATGCCGACTTACTGACCCATATGAAATTGGTGGATAAGGACCCAGTCCATATGGAAATTGAAAGAACAGCGTCGATGTTGAAAACCTCGGGCATGAGCTGGAAAGCGGCGTATGTCAGAGCAATAGCACAAAAGAAACATTTGTTC
>JAVTVY010052690.1:0-26427 GCA_036873755.1 Hanleya hanleyi
CACTATACGGTAAAGTATCGGATATCGCTCCGCGATAATGGAGACACACAATTGGCAAGCCAATATGGATGATGAAGTGTAAGCGAATGGTGTTCGGGCATAAATTCTGAGAAAAAATTTGCAAAAAACTATCAGTGATACGGATTATCGGATTTATAGCAAATATACATATTCATTTCGTCCACAGTTAGCTGTAATACATGCAGAATGGACTCTTAACTGAAATAAGTCGGTGGTATCAGTTGTTACCCCTCGGCCAAAATGTTGGCTTCAAAACACACCCGCACACCTGTGATTGCACACACCGCACGTCGGGTCGTTTCAAGTAAAATGATCCATCATCAGTTACAGACAGTATGAATGAGCAAAACCTTTAAGATCCCAAACATAGCAATACAACAAATTAGAATTTTACATTGAAGAAATATATCAGGGTTGGTCAATTTGTGCTCGTTCCTAGCTCCTCGCCAGTGAAATGTGGTGTGAATTTGGAATGTTTAAACCTTTGACCCTACCGGACAGTCTAGCCACACACAACCGTTGGGTGAAGCTCAACCAGAAAATGTAAAATAATCCAAGATGGCCGTTCTGATGACGTTATAGTAACGTGATATTCATTTTTGTGATTGTTTAATATATGTAGTTTTTCCTTGAATGAAAACTCTGTCGAAATGCCTTCTATGAATACCACGTTGCTATAATGTCATGGCCATCTTGGGTTATTTTACATTTTCTGGTACAATCTCGGATGAAATGAAAGATTTGGGCTGTTTCATTCGCAGATATTTTGAAGAAAATGACTGAAACATCACTGTCCTGATACCCAACATGCACCGCCAGTTTTTATTGATCCAAATAATAGAAGAGTTGGTCATATTTTAGGCATCCACAAGTTGTGTGAAAATGAAGGACCTAGCCATGCTTTCTGGAGATATTGAAAGATCTAGAATTTGGTCTTCATACAATTTGTCGATGCCGGTCATATTGGAAAAGATTTTAGTCGCCTACCAGGCGCATATATAGCATGAATTGGGAGAGCCTAGATTTAACCCTTCAAAAGATGTCATTTGAGCTTGACGAAATAGCTGAAGTTAAATTTCAAGAAAGTTGGATTTATACAATATTCAAAACATACCTCCGGATTTGAAGTGGCTTGACATACGGGTATTTTTTTCGTCAAAGATTAAGTTCACTACTGGCTGAGAAGCGAGTTGTATACAAGCACCCGGCAATCTGATATTGACCGACGGGCAGGTGACTTACCTTGCATATTGTCACATGCCGTAGCAGTGGTTTTCCAATGAAGGCGTGCATAGTTTAATTGTTGATAGAGAACAATATTGTGTTTGTTCAATATTTCATGCGATGCGGATACATATGTCCATGGGCGCTCATGGCGGATGTATCTTCGTTCGACATATTCAGTTTAGTGCAAATAAAACCGGTACCCATTGGTCATAAACGTATCCACAGTAAGCGGAGCCCCAACCTCTCTCCCGAACTAAGCCTCGAACCACCCCATACCCTCCTACATTCTGTAAGCTTGATCACTTTACACTTATGGGATGCTCCACTGTAGCCATTACATACATTTGTTTTTCTCACAAATCCCAACACGATACTAATTGTATGTAGTCTATGCCATTTAATTAAATTATCGTCATACATTTTCGAGTAGAGCCCGACACAAGTGTGTAGCCTAGTGTGTAAATTTCGACCCCCTCTTCTCGGGGATAACACAAACATTTATTGGGGAGGGGACAAGATCAGTCCACCGGCTGCGGTAATCCCAAATTGCTCATGCAAAACCGGGTTTATTTTTTTCTTAATTCCGGGCGACATGAGGAATATTTTGGTGTATGCCCATGTGCGCCAATATAAAACATTATTATTAATAATACCAAGTACTTGTATTTATTAAATACAAATATCTGAGGAATAAGGTGCCTAGCCAAGTAAAATACACCGTCTTAGCGCTTAAAGCTGACATGACCTTATTTAATGCACGAATGGTAGCGGAAAAAAATCAAAGATATCATAGCCCCCGTTGAACGATACCCGCCGGAACTAATCCATAGTGTGCCGAGTTTACGACGTCATACTGCCAACTTCTCATCCGAGTAACGTTGCTTTCGCCGCAAACATATAAAGCCGGATTCGACCAAGAATGTTGTCCGTCTGAACTGGCACTCGACCTATCCACATCATATTTATGCTGTCGTTGTTGTCACTAGGCCAATTCGGAATCTGCGAGCATCATATATTCTGTCACGCATTCATTCGCACACAATATAACTATATCTAATAAAAATGGGTAATGAAATGAAGGATCTGACTATTCAAACACTAGATAAACCATATTAGGTCCACATGGATTGTCCGGGGTCTCGAATTGAAGCGTTCGTCGAGGGCACTTCGGGTCGGCTTACTCGCGGATGGATGCCAAATAAGATTCCGGACAAACACAAAATTCGGAATAATGGATATTACAGGACATGACGCCAGGAATGGCGGATTTTACACCCATTTTTTCACAAGGGTTAGTGTTAGGGATAGCGCTGGCGATATTTTGTAGTCGAAATGGCATAAAGAATCTGTCTAGCCTGACAGAGTATGGCACGGTGTGGTATGGTATCGGAGACAATTGGACGTTACTGGGTGAGCGGGTTAGGTACAAATGAGTGAGACAGTGAGTGAATCGTGCCCAACGCGCGTCTTGACGCAGTTACGTTCTAATCATGGAGAGTAAGATTCTCACACACGCCCACCTATGTCTAGCCACTAATGCCTTATCGACTCTTTGTGGTCGAGTGAGGGAGGATTGCATAGGTTGTAATGTGTTGGATAAATAAGTTATTGGCCTGAGTACGTAGAATTTTGTTTCGCTATATAGCTGAAATATTGTTGAACGCGACGTTAAACCTTAATTCTCTCTCTCTCTCGCCTTGATGCAATCAGTTGAGAGAAAGAAGGATGAACAACAAGTAGTTTGCGGATTACACAACCCCACGCATTCTGCGCATTACACATTTTATTTATGCCCTACATCACATGAAACCCAACCTGTGAGAGCTGCCTTGTGTGTGTTTATAATTTATGTCTTGGGCTGCGTTACTGCCTTCCAAGACCATACTTCGTTCACCCGTCCGTTACCGATCGTCCCTGGTTCAGATTCCGCAGCGACACTTTGGGCTCGATGCTTTACATCGACCTACGTTTTCTTCAACTCGGTCGGTTTCTACATCTTTACATTTCTAACGATAAGATTCTATTACACTGCGTTCTATGTATTTTCATCGGTACCTCGACGATGTTTGGTTTGTCTTTTGCATCATTAGTGATTCTGTTCGGAAGTCATCGCTTCGCCGGACGTCAACTCGGTAGTCATGGATGCGTTTACCTTGCGGATAGTTGGCTGTATTACTACTCCCGTTTCGGAGATGCCGAGCCTACAAGTTCCTGTGCTGTCTGTGGTATGGGCTTCCATATTTACTCCTTACGACCGTCAACTTGGACGACGACAAGTTTTAGGATACTACGATCACGTTTGAAGAATCAAACTCCACGATGGTTTTTCTTCTAGAAAAACCTTTTGTATCGGATTGCGATTTGAATCAAGTATTGAAGTTTTTCCAAACCGCTCTCCCTTAGCCTCTCCTCCTAGGAAGTTTATCGTCTTGAGATGTTTCTCGCCATTCAGCGTATGACGTCGTACAGTCTGGTTCCTGGAGTAGAGTACGGTATGGCCGAATGGAATGAGTCTAGAGAATGGGATCTGTTTCCCATCAGCCTTCTTGCCGTCGGCGGCCGTTTGCAGCTCTTCTGGGAATTTTGGCAGCTCTTTACAGACGTCACCTGGGTTCTGACACATTAAGAAATGGGTTTCCTCTTCTACTTCCAGACCCAGCCCAGACTGACCTCGTCCATCTGACCTGCCAGTTTCTCTCAGGACACGTTTAGACGCTTCTTGTCATCTGTCACCATCTTCTCATTTCAAGATGACGTCGCTTTCTTCGATCTGGGCCCGTGTACATCATTGGGATTGGCTGGCCTCCATCGATCTGCAAGACGCATATCTTCTTATACCCATTCAGTTTCATCATCGCCTACGCTTTACCATCGCCGGTCGATGATTCGAGTGGCAAGTTCTCCCGTTCGGAGTCAACATCGCCCCCATGGTTTTTCACCCGTCTCACATCACCAGTCATGGCGTTCCTTCATCTTCGAGGTATTCATATTGAGGTATACATAGACGACATCTTCAATTGGGCGGCAGACAAGTCTTTCCTCAACGCACAAATCCGGTTCACTTTGCTCGTCCTTTGACATCTCGGGTTCATTCTTCACCCTAAGACGTCAGAGTTGGTACCAGCACAACGTCGTCGTTTCATCGGGGCAGTCTTCGACACAGTCCATCAGTTGGTACTATCCCACAAGACCGGTGGATCAAGCTTCAGACGGTGGTTCTAAGGTTTTTGTCATCACCTTCAGCACCTTCATCTTTGGCAGAGTCATCTAGGTCTTCTCACATCAACTCAGGACCTTACTCACTACGGTCGTCTCCTAGTTCGGCCTCTGCAGTACCATCTGCAGTCTTACCTTCAGATGTCATCCCTCAGTCCTAAGTTTCGGTATTGACGTTTCTACATCCACATCTGATTTGATGGCAGTCCGTCACAACGTCATGCGGGGAGTGCCTTTCCTATCACCGGCTCCAGATCACCATCTCTACACCGATGGGTCTGAGACAGGTTGGGGAGTCCATCTAGACGACTTAGAGGTATCCGGCAGATGGTCGACGTCGGATGCCAGTCTTCATATCAACCTTATGGTAATGAAAGCTGTCATCATGGCAGTCCAGCATTGGAACCCTCTTGGTGAATTCGTTTCTTCTGATCGCAACAGACAATTCGATCGTCATTGCTCACGTCAACAAGATGGGCACCACCCTATCCTATCCAACATTTCGTCTGGTTTGGACCCTCTTCGACTGGGCTCTGCAACATCACTGCCATCTCTTCGCTCGTCATGGTCCGGGTCGGCTCAATGTACTAACTGATCGCCTTTTGCGCCCCGGCACTGTTCTTCAGACCGAGTGGCAACTTCATCCGGAGGTCTTCCAACACATCACCAGCATTTGGGAGACCCCTTGAACGACCTGTTTGCGACGGGGAACACAGCTTTCCTTCTTCGTCAGCCCGATCTGGGACTCTAGAGCCTTCGCCAGCGATACTCTATCGATCAGTTGGGGCGACTTCCTTGCATATGCCTACTCTCCCATTGCCCTGTTTCAGGAAGTTCTACTGAAAATTGCTGAATACCATTGCGTCATTCTTCTCGTTCTTCAGTGGTGGTCTCGTCGACCGTGGTTTCCGGCTCTGGTTCCTATGCTCACCGCCCCACCACGTCGCTTACCAGCTTGGCCCAACCTGTTGCGTCAACTTCACGGGTTACTCCACCACAGTCCTCAGTGGCTCAACTTACACGTTCTGCAGACTATCCAGAGTGCACTCGCAGACCTAGGATTTTCAGCAGAAGTTGCAGAGACGATGGTTTCAGCCAACCGAACTTCCACATCACAGCTCTATCAGTCGAGGTGGAAATACTTCATCTCTTGGTGTCGTCGAGGTATCGATCCCGACGCTTCCTCTCTTCCCATAGTAGCGGATTTACTTCTTCACCTACACCGAGATAGGAAGTTTCAAATCAGCACCATTGAATGGTACCGGTCGGCTTTAGCCGGATTTTGCGGTTATCTACGAGCATTGACATTAGCCTAGATGACAACACCTCTGCTCTTCCCCTTGCAGTTGACAACTGCAACCAAAGTGGCTTTTTGGGGTGGTTCTTAGCGTTTTACTTCGCCCACCCTTTGAACCGCTACAGTCAGCCTCTATTAAGCTGTTTCCTACAAGACGGCCTTCGGCTTGGCTTCTAGAGTATCCGAGCTTCACGCCTTGGAGAGGAAATCGATGACCTGAATAGCAGATTGGTCCCGCATCCTTTTTCGACCTATTCCCGAGTCCATCGCCCAAAAATGAGACTGTGTGCTAAGGTCCTTGTGCTCAAAATCTGTATTCTATCCCAGCATTAACAGATTTTGTTCATGGCCTTGATGACATCTTGCTATGTCCAGTGCGAGCATTACGTCACTACCTCAACCGTACCGACTCAGTTTGAGGTTCTTGTCGACTTGTTTTTTGCTCTTCTTCCGGTGTCCTCTCGGTTTTAAAGACCATTTAGTGGACATATCAGCTTGTCTATGATCAGTTGGCCCACTAGTATTTGGGCTCAGAAGTCTGGTATATTGACATGACCCTTCGTACCGTTTTACTAGTAATTACTCTCTTACCTCCCTACAGCTCCTGACAGAGTAATTTATGTTACCACATCTACGCTCGACGCTCCCCCACTTCTGGTCTCTGTATCTTCTAATGGGATACGAGTCATCGCTACAACATGGCCATTATGGAAGAATTTATCTTTGGATGAAATTGTCCAATCTTGTGCTTGGAGAGCCAATTCGACCTTCACCAACTTATATCTAAGAGACATGTCAATACAGACAGATAGAATGACCACGCTAAGGCCGCTGGTAGCTGCCCAGCATGTGATCTCCTAGTTTTCAAAAAAAAAGAGGGGGGGGGGCAGATCCAATCGCCGCAGCAAGCCGGCCAACTAGTCGGCCAGCCAGGCAGCTAACAAGATCAGATACATGGTTGATAGGCGCAGCAAGCCAACCAGACAACCTGCCGGCTAACAAGACCTGGCACATCGGTGATCGCCACAGCAAGCCAGTCAGCCAACCTGCCAGTCAGCTGTCAAGACCCGACACTACGGTGAATATTTTTTAGGTGACTGATGAATTTCAAAGAGAAATGGAAATCGGCGATTACAGTATGATCAGTTGGTCCACTGATATTTGGGTTGAAGTCTGGTATATTGACATGACCTAACTGTTTCACTAGTAGTTACCTTCTTAGTCCCTACAGCTTCTATACGTCAAGGGATCCTGACAGGGTTAATTAACCCTACCTGGCCGGGGGGGGGGTGCGGAAAGTGCCCCCCTTATGAACTTTTCTCTGCTGCTCCGAAACGACAAAACCGAGGAGGCTGTAACTTGGTGACTTTTAAGCTTCTTTTATTGGGGTAATTTTGAGCCTATTTTCATATATCCCCGGGTAGGGGATCATGGGTAAATTCAAAATGGCGGCCATGTGGTATCCGCGAAACTCGTGTTTTTCAATCTTTTCGCTCCATTTCTTCACATTTTCCTTGCCTAAAAGTCCTTGAGAGTATTTTATTTATGAATAACTAATTATTCTATATTTTATTTGATTTTTTGCGAGAGAAAAATCGGGAAAATGAAAATTTTGAAAAATCGAGGCCGAAAAATGGCTTCCGAGAAGATGACGTCACTGTGACTTCATAATGGCGGCCATCTTGGATTTTTTACATTTCCCGGTATAGCTTGAACCAAAGATACTCTGTGTAAGTTTCAGCGCTCTAGCCTTATTGGTAGAGAAAATATATAGTGGGGGCACTTCTCGCCCATCCCCTAGGCTGCGATACACACCAAATCGCCCAGGCCAGATAGGGTTAATGGTACTACATCTATGATCATCTCAGCGGTTACTCTACAATTCAGCAACTACAACAAGGTCAAGGTCCCATCCTCCATCTGTTGGTAGTGGCGCATAGCAATAGCAGGTGTAGATTTGTGCAATAAATATTAAACATTTATAAACAATGTTGGTACATGTATTTATTTATTTTTTCAAACCTGCTATTGCTTTGATTGCCCAGCCCAGTCTTCCCTTGCTCTTCTCGGCCTTACACACAACACGCTTGCGGGCTGTAGTAGAGGAGAGAGGTGGCGCATGGGCCGAGTAACCAGCTGAGGCTCCAGAGGGGTGAGAACTTTTACTTTGCAATGGATCTCCTAAAGGAGGAATCGGGCATAGCAATAGCAGGTTTGATTTGATAATAAATACCAACATTGTTTGTAAATGTTTAATTTTGCATCCACCCGCCAGTCACGTGATCGAAAGTGACCTCTCCTAGGTAAGATGGAAATCCAAGATCAAAGTTCAAGGGTCAAAGGTCATTTTCGCTTCCTTCATCCACCCTGATTCCCCGAACAGGAATGCTAAGAGATTTTACATTTCCATACGAATAATAGCGGAGTTAAAATGGACGGAGCGACAATCAGAACAATAGGTCGCTTCGGTTTGCACCGCCGTCTTTAGAAATTTGCAGTTGAGTATGGGCGGGCCTGATTAGTTGGCATAACATATAACTTGGTTTTGAACGAATATTCTGAATTACAGTAATTTTGAAGTTGTGTCGGGAATCTAAATACATCGCGCATTTGAAGTGCACCGTATAGAGCCTAAAGAACCATAAAATGGAATGACCAGTGTTCCCTTCGTGCCTTCTCCTTTGCGAGGGCGGTCAATTGAGAAATATTGCTGGAGAAACTTGTTACGGGATCGAACACCCACCGTTATGTGTGAATCACGTTTGGCTAGTCAGATCCTTCATTTAATTGCTCAGTTTCTCTCAGTTACATCTATATTGTGTGCGAATGAATGCGAGATAGAATGTGATGCTCACAATCCGAATTCGGGCTGGTGACGACGAAAGCATAAATATGATGTAGACAGTTCGAGTGTCGGTTCAGACTGGCGAGGTTCTCTGTCAACTCCGACTTAATATATGCGGTAGAAGCAACAGTACTCAGATGAGAAGTTGGCAGTATGGCGTCGTAAACTCCGCACACTTTCATATGGATTAGTTCCGGTGGGTATTATTCTACGGGGGCTATAAAATCTGCGAATTTTTTTTTCGCTACCATTTGTGCATTAAATAAGGTCATGTCAGCTTTAAGGAACTACTTGCCATGTCCAGTACCGAACTAACGATTGACCCTCGTGCAAATAAGTTACTCGTAATTAAATCTTGTAAATAAGTTTCAATCGTATCTGCAGTAGTCTGTATAATTTAAGAAAATAGTACTTTCTAGTTAGTAAGTTGGTCAATTCTGACGTAGTCTTGTTAGTCAGCCAGTATTACAAGATAGAAATGATTAAGAGGATAATCCCCACTCGAGAGGACCATGCATTCCAACAGGGACGCTAGGCGATGTTGGGATGTATTTTTATCGCCATCTCCGGGACGGAGTTGGCGATATTGGAATCCGATCAGGCTGTGGGGATGTCGAAGACCTCGCATCATTATTTGAGAGTCGGATGCGCCCAGTGCGCTCCTTGGTAGCGTTAGTCGGCTATATACTGCAGATGATACTCCTCGATTTTGACGGCAAGAATTTAAGACCGTGCGTAGATTTTACCGAAATAAACGAACCAGAAGTAAGGCAAATTCCGTGGTCAAATTGTGTTCAAACTGTCTGTTATCTGTTACTGGGTGAATTTGGATGGAGGAAAATGGCTGCGTAGAATGTTTGGCCCGTCGATTGTTGCGTTTACCATGAAAATATATTCCGGCAAAGTTCTCAGATCGTCGCGAAATGTACTGAACGTGTTAAATGCCGTCATTTTCATCTGACGAGGATACAGCTCACCAATACCCAGTGTACGAGTTGTCACAGCGACACAGCTCACCAATTACCAACATACGAGTTGTCAGAGCGTTTCCATCATAGCTCTCTAGATTTGTATCTAATTTCGCTTATGCCGGTGATGTGGGCCGTGTGGTTATGTCATGCAAGCTGCCACATGAACAGGTACAATAAAAGCGTACCTGAGATACATATCACGAATCGTTAGATTCTTGGTATGTGCTTTAGAATAACCAGGAGACTATTCTGTGAAGTCATGTGACGCAGTCAGTATGTCTGCACCTCTTCCCACTTCACTTATATGTGTTGTAATCTTTTACTTAACATGCAAACGAGATGCCTCCTCGATCGTGTTTGATCGACTGTATCTAGTTTAAATCATCACTTGAATCCGTATTTTATTAGTAATATCAACGATACACTTCGGAAAACATCGTTAACCCGCACAGGTTTTACGGAGTAATATTTGGGAAATCAGGCCCGAGAATACGTTGGATTTCCGGACGTAGCCTTAGTATCTCGGCCGCGCTTTTATTGCAGTTGTTCATGTGGAGACTATCAAGTATTCACACGGTCCCTAGCACTGGCTTAAGCAAAATTGGATACGCTAGCTCGAGAGCTGTGACGACAGATCGGCTCAAACAACTAATCTGATGTTAATGGCTGAGCATCGTGGATGTTTGATGGAGTAAACCCCTTAACATGGTGTAACCTGGTAAATACAAGGCTTTGTCCAAAAGTTTTTATATCCTGCTGAAATAATACCAGCTCAATTTCGAAATTATTTTACTAAGTTAATTGAAATCCACCGTTATCCTACGCGAAACCAGGCCCTAAATTTATACAGACTCTTTCATTCTTCCAATTTGTCTTAATTTACCCTTGGAATAGTTGGACCCAGGGAATGGAATAAGCTAACCTCAACGCTTAAAATCATTAAATCCTCATCACTATTCAAATCTAAGTTGAAGTCCTTTCTACTCGATGCCTAATTAGCTTGTATATTTTTATCTCGTTGCCTTGTATCACATCCTAAGATAATTTATCAGTGTACCGTGATTTACCTTCCGCATCCTCTCGGCTGCTAAATGCGAACAAGCCCAAATGGATTTTATTCCCGCCAATGTAATTTTCACTCCAATTATGTGATCTTCATGCCAGTTGGTGAATAAAACTTCATTCATTCACGATAAAGTTTCATGGGGAAATCTAAGATGGCGACCTGGTGGCCATACTGGATTTTCGAATCGGATCAGAGAAGGTATCTTGCACAACTACATACCAAGGGGAACCAGTGTACCAAATTGGGGAAAGATCGATGCAGTAGTTCCTGAGAAATCGCAATAACAAAGTTTCATGGGCAAATCCAAGATGACCGCCTGGTGGCCATATTGGATTTTGAAATCGGACCAGGAACGGTATCTTGCAAAAGTAGACCACAAGGAAGACCTGCGTACTAGATTTGACATAGATCCATGAGGTAGTTCCTGAGAATTCACGATAACAAAATTTCATGGGGAAATTCAAAATGGCCGCCTGGTGGCCATATTGGATTTTCGAATCGGGCCACAAAGGTATCTTGCACAACTAGACCACAAGGGAAACCTCTGTACCAAATTTGACAAAGATCCATGGAGTAGTTTCTGAGAATTCATGATAACAAAATTTCATGAGAAATTCAAAATGGCCGCCTGGTGGTCATATTGGATTTTCGAATCGGACCATTAAAGGCATTTTGTTCAACTAGACCCCAAGGAGAACTTGTGTACCAAATTTGAGAAAGATCCAAGCAGTAGTTCCTGAGAAATCGCGATAACAAGAATTGTTTACGGACGGACCGACCGACGGACGACGGACTACGGACAAAAAGCGATTTGAACAGCCCACCAGATACATGTACATCTGCCTTTAAATGACCGAAAAGACCGCCACGTTGTAAATTGCACTATCCGTCTCGATATAATGCCTAAACAAACCCTTAGATCAGGTGTGATCAAGGTATATTGTGAAAAATTTGCGGAAACTAGTCAATAAATGTTCAACAGCAGGCATATGTCCGTTTAACCCTATCTGGCCTGGGCTTTTTGGGGCCTGTCCAGGCCTGGGGGGGGAGGCAAATGCCCCCCCCCCCACCTCCCTAATTATTTTTCTTACTCCTCGAGCTAGGAGGATGAAACTTATCACACTATACATGTACCATTGGGTCAAGCTCTACCAGAATATGTAAAAGAATCCAAGATGGCCGCTTTGACGTCGTCACAGTGACGTCATTTTCAAAACGGCATTTTTGGTCGATTTTCCGGTCAGATTTTCCGATTTTTTTTATTTTTACAATTTCTCCGTAAAAACTGCAAGATAAATTAGTAAATATTAATGTGATGTCAAATAAGATAGTTTTTGCCCACTTTTCATAGCGGAAAAGCAGAAATTTTGAAGAAATATGACCAAAATATCACTTTACTGCTACCCCATGTGGCCGCCATCTTGGATTTACCCATGATCCTCTGCACGGGGGGTCATGCAAATAGGCTCAAAATGACCCCAATATGACAAACTATAAAGTCACGGAGTTTCAGCTCTCCATTTTTTGTCGTTCCGGATATAGCGCAGAAAGTTTGGTAGGGGGGCCATAATGCCAAGCCCCCCCCTCCCCCCCGGCCAGATAGGGTTAAACACACTTTCTTGAACATGTGCGAGTGCAGGTTAACCAAGTCTATCATATCTAACGCTTACATATTTATTTCCTTTCCAGTCTCGGACCGCCAAACTGTCTTACTACGCTGCAGGTAGGTACGATATTTTTCCTCCTGTTAAATTTCATTTATGCCAGTGCGTTTCTCTCAAGAATACGTTATCTTCTCCCCAAACAATCTCATGCGGAGTGCCCCAGGGTTCGATACTTGGTCCTATACTCTTCTTAATTTATATCAATGACATACTCAAAGCTTCCAACATTCTAAAAATTACTCTCTTTGCTGATGACACAAGTGCCTTTTATTCGCACGCAGACCCTTCCCTCATGGTGAAAATAATGTCCGAAGAGCTCGCTAACCTGAAAGATTGGTTCTCTTGCAATAAACTCTCCCTAAATATCCAGAAAACTAAATACATGATTATAAAACCGAATCGAACTACTGCTCTACATCTACCTAAACTCCTGCTCTCTGACCAAGAAATTGAACAGGTAACTACTTTTAAATTCCTAGGAATATACTTCAATGATCGGCTAAACTGGTTTACACATATAGATTACTTATGGTCGAAATTGTCTCGAAATATTGGAGTTATAAATAATATCAAACACTGCCTTAACAGAAAGACACTTATCGTATTATACTACTCCCTTTTTTACTCTTATATCACCTACTGTAATTTGGTCTGGGCCAACACCTATCCATCACACGTCCGGCCGCTGGCCTTACTACAAAAACGACTCATTCGTATTGTCACTCTGAGTGAGAAATATGCGCATTCTGCACCTCTCTTTAAACAAATGAATATCCTACCAGTGAACAAAATTGACATCTATTGTACCTTGATTTTCTGTCATCAATTTATTTACCATGGTGTATTTCTTCCATCACTTTACAGAAGCTACTTCACGAAACAATCAACAACACATCAATACCCAACAAGACATTCCAAACTAAACCTTACTCGTAATCCTCGCCGTTCTCAACTTTCATTTCACAGTGTGAAACTCAAAGGTCCACGTATCTGGAACACTCTGTCTTCGAAATTAAAATCCATTACTTCTAAATCCTTATTTAAGAATGAATTGTCGAGATATCTTATCAATCAGACTAATATGTGATGTTCGTACCAAAATCAGTATTACCCATCAATCTCGATTGCTGTTTTACTTGATTGGAATACTTCTCTTGGAAATATTGTATAGAAATATTCCACCTATTGTGTATTTTGAGCGGACCCATCATGACGTCCTTGAGGGTACCAATAATATATGTCACTGCCATCATTGTTTCAGTATCTTTATTCGCCATTCAGCTAAGAAACGAATGATAATATTCTACTCTTGTTAATATGATTTCAATATTATTGTTTTATGGGATACAATAAACCCGCTAGGGTTTTATTCCCGCCAGTCTAGCTATCTACTGTCACTTATTTGTATATATTATTAAATCTGGTGAATAAAGTTTCAATTCAAATTCAATTCAATTCAATTCAATCTCCTTTATTTCTGCCCTTTTCAAGAGGTCAGTTATTCGTAACTTCTCGGGGATTTCTGGTGACGAACACTTGACGAGCATGGACTTCATACTGTCTTAGACCTGTGGCGACGTCGCCATGTTTCGCGTAAAGTTTCAATTCACACAAGTAGAAATGCTTCAAGGCCCCGTCCTTAAGATGCTTCTTGGTAGCAATCGATTTACAAATGATGGGATGTAGGCTAAGACTGACTGTTTACGCGACAAAAAAAAATCGAATGCAAAACCATTCAGCTGGAAGTTCGTCATGTAAGGATCTTCAAGCCGGTAACGCCGCGTGCAATTCGGCTTGTAAGGTAGCTTTTCCAGGTTTAACATGGTTCCCTACATGTAGTCACCTATTGTGTTTTCCTTAAATGACAATACGCCGATGGAAGGGCCACTCGACGAAATTCACCGTCCCGCCATCTTTCTTGTCTAAATTTGATGCAATGATCTGTTTTTCCACTGTATCAATCTCGCGCGATTTCTCGAGAAACATACCACTGGATATTAGAGAAATTAGATTAGAAGAAGATCTCCAGAGAGTTTGGCAAAATTGCATGCTTGCAATGAAACTTTCGAATTAATATTTTGTATGCTAAATATCGGCATGTTTCACTGAATTATGATGCTACTTTGATGTTTATAATACATGTTATGGACGATATTCTCGATACGCCTATTTGGGCTCCTGAATATTATTTTCATGTGATGGGTCACCTTCGCGAAAATCGAGCACTCTCTGCCACATTCCGAACTGTGTGAAATTGAAGTGCCAAATTCGATTTCTGTAAACAGTACGTATCTACCTGTGCATTTGTGGAAAATTTTATATCGACTGTGGCTTATTTTCTGTTAAATTATCGTCATTTCGTTTTAATGTCGGTGGCAAAAATGGCGAGGTTTGAGCGGCCATTTGTGTACACGCCCACAGTCAAAAACAAAATTTGCTACCACGTGATAGAAGCGAAACCGATAATTTTGCTCGTAGGTTCTCCAAAACGTAATGGGATCGTTTTATTATCTCCAAGATATTATGAGGGGGGGAGGGGGGAAGAGGGGTCGGACTGTGTTGGCGTCCCCTCCCTGGAAATGATCAAGTGTTTGGTTTAGTAAATTAAAGATAATCAAGAAAAAACTCAGGAAAAGGTTGGTATTCGATCAGGGGGTCAGTTATGGCTCTACCCCCGTGGATTCTATGGCTAATCCAATGTTAAATCTAATGATAGATTTTTGTTTAGCTGAAGTGCACACGTACATGTGTACATAGAAAGTTTGCTGCAGTTGTTAGTTGTCAATAGATGATTATGAAACTTGATACACCTCTTTCTTAGGATAGTGGAATGTATTTGTGTTATTTTGGAGATGAAATATTAATTATTGTCCAAATTATGCAAAATTGTAGGACTTCTACCTGTACATACGAAGTTTGCTGCAGTTGTAAGCTTCCAATAGATGATTCTGAAACCTGGTACACATATTTCATATGATTAGAGGATGTGCCTGTGCTATTTATGAGATGAAATGTGTTTTTTTTACAAATTGAGGCTTTGAACTTAGTAATTGGCAAATTATAAGGTTTTGTTTGGACAAAGATTTACTGAAAAGTTAAGAGAATTTATCGGGTTTCAATGGATGATTATGAAACCTGGTACACATAGTTCAAATGATTAGAGGATGTGCCTGTGCTCTGTGAGATGAAATATTATTTGTTGTCCAAATTATGAGGGTTTTCGACTTGGTAATTTGCCAATGATAAAGTATGTATACATGAAAGTTTACTGAAGATGCCAGCTTTCCTTCTATGAGTATGACACTAGCTACACCAGTGTCATATAATTCGAGGATGTGCTATTTGTGACATGAAATATACTGAGACGCAATGAAAACGCACCTGATTTGACTGGAAGCGCTGGCGAGACATAATGCAGCTGAAATGTGATTTTTGGCATGATTGTAGGATGGACATTTACCGACACAAGAAAATAAACAACAACAACCCACGGAGGCCATAACAACTTTACAGTGAAACGTAGGCACAACGGGTAAAAATAGTCAACAACGTGTGTGTCCACGTCAAGCAGCCTCGCACGCCATGCAACGTCGCTGCATGAAGGAGATTAGCCTCTGAATGCCTTTTTCCACTCTCGTTGCTATGCTGCTTCCAGTTGACATATTTTACAGTTGGGGACCCTGGGCGAGACGACGTCCAATAGTGTCCCCCAGATGTTCGATTGGTGAGAGATCAGGAAAGACGGCTGGCCATTCGAGCACTGCCACGTTGTTTTGGTTCAAGAAGTCCATGGAGACACGAGCTGTATGCACTCGAGCATTATCATGCTGAAACGTGTGTAGATCTTGATGACGTCTGAAAAGAGGCTCGACGTGACGTCTCAACCCATTGTCCCTCTAGTACTGGCCGTTAATTCTGCTTCTACACACGTGCAGCTCTGTCCTGTGATGGTAGCTAATGCCTCCCCAAACCATTACACTTCCTCCACCCAAACGATCCGTTTGCACAATGCAGTCCTTGATGTACCGTTCGCCACGGCAACGCCACACTCGCAGCCTCCCTTCAGCGCTTCTCCTGTGGAATCTGGATTCATCAGAGAAGAGGACACCATGCCATTTTTGTAATCGCCACTGTCGGTGATGCGTTGCTCAGCGTAAATGGTGATCTCGATGGCGTCGAGTCAAAATTGTTCCAACGTAAGGCGAGATGTTAGGCTTTTCAGAGCGCCTGTTCATCTTTCTTTTTCTGACTTAGGATTGATTTTCTGAAGTACTTCGTGGAATTCTTTGGTATTGAAACATATAAAATTCCCCCCAAAAAGAAATATTTTTTTGTCATTTCATTTCTCATGGTATCGTTGTCCTAATATTTTAGCATTATAATGAAGGGGTGGTTTTGGAAAATTAAAGAGCCATTGTCCCTTTCCCTAGGCAGCGGCCCATACATACTGCGCCCTAAAACGCACTCCAAGTACCAGCTGTCAGACGGCAAAGAAAACAGATACATCGCGCACTGGCACACTGGTTTTTCTCGGGCCAATAAAAAAACCCCAATGTTTGTCAAACTTTATTTTCGACCGAAAACGTGCAAACACATTTTCTGACAAATACTGAGTTTATTATTCACTCACGGACAGTTTATTTTTATCGAGCCCGTAGTTTTAGCTGCGGAAAGCTCGATACAGGTGCCACAATGATGTCCGTCTATCTATCTGTCTGTCTACCTGCAGGACCAACTAAATGTTAAAGTTTTGAACTTAGAAAATTTTTCCTCAGGACCAAGTAAATGTTAAAGTTTGATCCTAAGGCCTGCCCGACTTCCGAACCCCCATATTTCAGATGCTTACATCGGACTACACATATTGAACCCACCCACTAGTCTCGGGAGCATTTCCCCATCCCTGGGACCCCTGTTAAAGTTTTGGACTTAGAAAATTCCTGTCCACAGCTTCGCGACCTCACATATGTCTCCTAAACTAAGGCATGCCTGACCCCCCGAACTCCCATCTATTCCGAATGCTTACATCTGACTACACTTCTTGAATCCATCCACCACCATCGGGGAGCATGTCCCCACCTCTGGGACTCCAGGACCAAGTAAATGTTAAGTTTTGGACTTCAAAAAATCCTGTCCACAGCTTCTCTGCCTCATCTATGTCTCCTAAACTAAGGCTAACCCGACCCCCCGAACTCTCATCTATGCCAAATGCTTACATCTGACTACACTTATTGATCCCAACCACTACCCTCGTGGAGCATGCCCCCATCCCTGGGGCATGGAGCCCCACCCCATATCACCTAAAGTAAGCTTCGCCCGACCCCATACCCTCGTACAGTTTGGGAGCACAGATCCTCCTGTACACTTATTCAACCCATCCACTAACCCCTGGAGCATGTCCCCACCCATGGGGCACCGCGAGCCCTACGTCTTCCAAACTAGGCATCGCCCGAGCCCTTGTCATGTTTTCCCACAGCTTACATGATCCTACACTTATTCAACCCATGCGCTACCCATGAAAGCATGTCCCCACCCTCGGGGCACTGTGCCCCACCATCCATAAACTAAGCTTCGCCCGATCCCATATCCTCATATTTTCCTGAAGCTTGCATCATGTTATACTTATTCAAGGCATTGCCCAAATCCATACCCTCGTATTTCAATTTCTAAGTTTATATCTCTTATATGTGATACTAACCTGTTATTAGGCATGAGATGCAGTGTACATTGTATATACAGGCATACATACCAAATCAACTACATTCCTTTATAGTATTTACCAATAGCTTTGTGACATTATTTTATTTCAGAAGTACGATATTAAAATAACCGGCAGGGAATCCCGCAGTACCGAACCCCTGATAGTTTTTAATTTCGTGTCGCCTTAAATGAAGGTCACCATTTCCTTAACTTTTGCTATCAAATTCTGGTTTACCCTAAAGCGTTTGCACAACCATATCTGTGTCCACACATTTGACTTACTATATTAATTAAAACTGAGTTTGAATCAGTTTGTGATGTCTCATTCTTTACCAGTGCACATTATTATGGAGCATTACAGTATGATTGGACACAGTTGTCATTGTATTCTTTCATTTGCATACAAATGTGAGGGTTTACGACAGTGCCGGTGTCCCATTGCATACTGAAAATGATAGCTTTACAATGGGATGTGTATTACTTTCGAAAAAAACATGTAATCTTTATTTGAAGTTTTATAATATAGTTCCTCCTTCAACCCAACCTCAACATCACTGATATAGAAATCATATTTCTTGTTAAATGTATTGTTATTTTTAATGATTTGCATTGCCAATGATGTGCAACCTCAAATGATGTGCCACTCTGAAGGGTTCGATCATTTTGCGAAGCTGCATGTTTAATAAGTGTTGAGGCGTGTAGCTGCTTTTACTTCCTTCAAGGTATCGCTGCAGCGAGCGGAGTATTTGTCTGTGTGTGATCCCTTGTTTCTGTAGAAAGTGTGCTGCTCAACAGTAATTTTACCGACTTTGACCTGAATTTCTCGTCTTTGACAGAGCTCAGTCGGACAACATTTATAGCATGCGGACAGCGCGACAACATCGGAATTTAATAGGTCTTTCTTCTACGGTTTGGGACAGTTAATACATAATACAGGAAAATGTAATCTGTATGCATTCTTCGGCCATTTTATAAGCGTTCAACGGTACTTTCACTGCACAGCCGGCGTGAAATTCAAGAATATAATTATCCCATGCTTATGAAATTCTTTTATTATTAATTACAGGCAACATTACAGTTTTTTTCTGATAATATTTTAGATGGAAAAATACCGAAACAATATAAAACGGGGGGGGAGGATCAACATATGAATGACAGTTGTGGGGCTCGAGCCCACAACGATGGAAAAAAAACTGTATTTCTAGGCTAAACACCGAGTTTAACCTAATGAGCTAATAAGTATTCAAAGCAATGCATACCGATTTAGTAAATACATTTGTTTCAATAAGGCGACCATTAAAATATTTTATAATTTCATTTTTAGTGGTAAAGGCAAGTCAGAACCAACATATATTGATGGTTGAACTGTATGAAATGGAAAGATAAATTGAATAAATGAAATGATATTTTATTCTGGTTCTTGGCTGCCTACTAAACAAAACTCTACTAAAAAGGGCGTAAAATACGTCCAATTTATTGAAAATGAGCTTTTTGGTTTAGCAAATCAAGAAGCAATCTAGAAAAATTCAGCAAAAAAAAATATTTATGAAAAAAAAAACGGTTTGGGTATACCACCTTGGGGTTCGACCTCTGGGGATTCCACGGGTGCTCCAATGTTAAAATCCCTATGATAGTTTTTCGTTCAGCTGAAGTGCACATATACATCTGTACTTAGAAAGTTTGCTTCAGTTGTCCGTGGATGACTATGAAACTTGTTACTCATGTTTCTTATAATTGGACGATGTTCCTCTGTTATTTATGAGATGAAATATGAATTTGTGTTCAAATTATGAGGCTTTGGACTTAAGAATCTGCGAATTATAAGATTTTTTGTTGAACAAAAATGTAATGAAAAGTTTTGTGAATTTGTCAGGTTTCATTGAATGATTATGAAACTGGGTACGCATATTTCATGTGGTTAGAGGATGTTCGTGTGCTACTTAGGAGATGAAATGTTAATTTGTGTTCAAATTTTGAGGGTTTCGTCTAAGTTATCACTGATAATGTACATACATGCACACCCAAAGTTTGCTGAAGATGTCGGCTATTACTGGGTGAGATTTGACGAGGATGTGCATGTACTATTTAAGAAATATGACATTCAGTTTGAATTTTTTCCTAAAACTTCACAGGTAGATCTGTACATGAAAAGTTTGCCGAATCTTTCGTGGGATGATTATAAACTTGGTGGACATGTTTTATGTTTCCCCAGGTCCGACCTAGCCAGCATTAATCCCACACTGCACTGGCATATTCAGCAGTAATGCCACGCGGGAATTACCTATCCAGCAGTAATCCCACAAAGGACTGGCTTATCCAGCAGTAATCTCATTCGAGACTGACCTATCCAGAAGTAATCTCGTACTGGACTGCCCTATGCAGCTGTAATTCCACACGGCGCTGACCTATCCAGCCATAATCTTACATGGGACTGACCTATCTCGCTGTAATCCCACATAGGGCTAGCTTATCCAGCAGTGATCCCACACGGGACTGGCGTCCCCAGCAGTCATCTCCCGTACCTAGGACGTTTGTTCTACATGTTTAATTTCAAAACGCGTGTTGTTGTGAAGCAATGTATTTTTGTTTTCATTATTACAGCATCGTGCCCTACATCTCCAACCTTGCACGGTCAAATTGTGGCTAAGTCGGCGAAGGTTATTGTGAGCTGTCGATACAACACGAAGACTGTTTTGAAGGGGCAAAGTCTCGTTCTTGCATTATCCGGCTTGGCCAAACAACATTGTGTGATGAATGTAAGTTAGAATATTTTTTGCCTATGCCGATTTTTCGTTTTTTTTTATGTTTTGCAATAGTAACAGGAGGCAAATGAGCCAAAGATCCATTCAGTTTTAACTATAGTCGGCGTTTTCCAGACGTCGGAATTCAAATTTCGCTTTATTCCCATATCGAATGTTCCCATACTCGATATTCTCCATTTACATGGAGGGAACCGGTCTCTCTCACTCTGTCCTTGTTTATGTAGTCTGTTCTTCCCAATGTTTCAACTCTCACAGATTACATAAAAAACCTCGTCGCCCGATTATTTCATCATGAATAATCTAGTATAACCTATCGGAGACCACCATTATTATTAAAATTTATCACATAACACTGAATAGGCGAAGTAGATTCGATGATATTTATAAGTTAATCCTATAGAAAGTATAAGGACTTCCTTTTGTGGATTAAGCGGATACCATTTAGATACGCACAGGCCAAACAAGTGTTGAAATACCGTACAGTTGGAAATATTAAGGTCCGCTCAAGTTTCCGATTCTGGAAAATCGCCTGAGATTTATTGGAAACTGTAACGTTAGTTTCCAAGCCAGTTTCCGGAAATGGAAACTTGCGTTTCCAAACCCTGTAGATTTGTTCTTGGTTGGGACCACTTGATGACGATCCGGTGCTAATGGCCAGCGCTTTCTATATCGAGGTCTCGAATGTATTCCGGAGCTGGCTTCGGTTGGACACCGTTGACCCTGGCGTGACTCGTTCCTCCCGATAGTTTAACATGGACGTTGTGGCCTAATAACCATATATTCTGAATGTGAGTTACACTTATGTAGATTTCCGGAAAGCCGGGTCTGTTTTCACTATACAGACTTGTAATGCAGGCTGGTGACTTTTCAATGGTGTGCATTTTTTGGCGAAGGAAGCATTAAATCTGTGTTTGATTGGACTATTCAGGTACAAAGGCGGGCCTATTGGGTAATTTTACATGTGCAGTTTTACATGTGCAGTGTGGACCCCTGTGTTCGACAAAAACGTAAACTCGCGCCATAGCATTGCTCTTTCACTTTCATTTTAAAGTTTGGAGTTTTCCTGTCCACAGCTTCTCAACCTCGCCCTTTGTCTCTCCCATAGAGCCCCGAGTCAACTTATCTTCTGTGAAATTTGGCAATACAGTAATGGGTACTAATTGTGCACTCCACTTGGCTGACCTAGATCGGTTCTCTTATGAATAGGACAAAATGCATTTGCTAGATCATGTGGTAAATGTGGCTATTTTAATCAACGTCACAAGCATTATTGCATCTAGATTATAAAGCGCCTCCACCCAAGCGTTTCTCTAGTTTGGAGATACATAAGTAGTGTACAAAGGGGAAATGGTCGCAGTAGCGCCTCACTGCGCATGCGCAGAACCTTTGGTGACGTCACAATTGGTTGTGTGCGCATGCGTGTGTGTGTGGATGGTGGGTGCTGGGTACAAAATGGCGGCGTGTGTGTGGATGGTGGGTGCTGGGTTCAAAATGGCGGCGTGTGTGGATGGTGGGTGCTGGGTTCAAAATGGCGGCGTGTGTGGATGGTGGGTGCTGGGTTCAAAATGGCGGCGTGTGTGTGTGGATGGTGGGTGCTGGGTACAAAATGGCGGCGTGTGTGTGGATGGTGGGTGCTGGGTTCAAAATGGCGGCGTGTGTGTGGATGGTGGGTGCTGGGTTCAAGATGGCGGATTGTAGAAAAACGTATAAAAGGAGTCGATTTTTAGGGTAGGGGTGTATTCATTGCACTACTTTGCGGAGCACTGTGACTTACCTGACCTTTGACAGCCAATCAGAAGCGAGTATTTTGACCTCGTCTGCCTGTATGGAATGCATGTACTGACTTGGTTCTGGGTTTTTTCCATCACGGTTGTGCGCAGGTGTATGACGTCACTTCCGGTCTGCGTGAATCGGGCGTGACCGGGGACTATGGGATGCATGTACTGACTTGGTTCTGGGTATTTGTCATCACGGGGAGGTCACGTGATCAGTTCAAGGTCATATCCATTTTTTATCGATATGTCAACCCCACACCCAGTCCATTAGATAGCGAGTATTTTGACCTCGTCTGCCTGTATGGAATGCATGTACTGACTTGGTTCTGGGTTTTTTCCATCACGGTTGTGCGCAGGTGTATGACGTCACTTCCGGTTTGCGTGAATCGGGCGTGACCTGGGACTATGGGATGCATGTACTGACTTGGTTCTGGGTATTTGTCATCACGGGGAGGTCACGTGATCAGTTCAAGGTCATATCCATTTCTTATCGATATGTCAACCCCAGTCCATTAGATGCTCCTTCACCTAAGCTTCACTTTGATACCTCACTCGACCCCATCGGGCCACTAGGGGCGCTCCTAGCTCCAAAAAGGCTATTTTCATACCCTTCGGCCACCGCGCATGCGCAGAATCACCCTAATTCAACCCCACACCCAGTCCATCAGATGCTCCTTCACCTAAGCTTCACATTGATACCTCACTCGACCCCATTGGACCATTAGGAGCGCTCCTAGCTCCAAAAAGGCTATTTTCATACACTTCGGCCACTGCGCATGCGCACAATCACCCTAATTCAACCCCACACCCAGTCCATCAGATGCTCCTTCACCTAAGCTTCAATTTGATACCTCACTCGACCCACTTCCCCCCCCCAAAAAAAAATTTTTTTTAGCTCCTTCAGGATTTTCATACACTTCGGCCACCGCGCATGCGCAGAATCACCCTAATTCAACCCCACACCCAGTCCATCAGATGCTCCTTCACCTAAGCTTCAATTTGATGCCTCACTCGACCCACTACCTCCAAAAAAATTTTAGCTTCCTCCGCGGTGATGCGGCACCGCCAGACCGCATCACCGCGAAAATTTTTTGGAGGTAGTGGGTCGAGTGAGGTATCAAATTGAAGCTGACGTGAAATGCTTCAATTTGATACCTCACTCGACCCCATTGGACCATTAGTGGCTCCCCTAGCTCCAAAAAGGTTATGAAATTTCGTTGACCTGGCCTTGTGAAGATGAAATAAGGAGCTAAAAATTTTTTGGGGCGAAGTGGGTCGAGTGAGGTATCAAATTGAAGCTTACGTGAAGGAGCATCTGATGGACTGGGTGTGGGGTTGAATTAGGGTGATTGTGCGCATGCGCGGTGGCCGAAGTGTATATTTTTTTTCAATAATTTCAAAAAAAATTAAAAAAATAAAAAAAAAAAAATTTCTTTGGGGAAAGGATGATGGGAGTTGGTGTTAATTTTTTCGGCAGGCAACGTCGTTGTTGTTGTTGTTGCAGGTGTATGGCTATTTAACCATGCAAGGTCTTGTTCGTTTTCTCCATCAGTTATATCACCGTCGTCGGATTCTTCTTCTTCTACGGTCACCATCCTGTTAATTTCTTCGTGTTGTTGTTGACTTAGCCTTTGCAATCGTCCATCTTCTTCTGCTATTACAGCTCGCCGGAGTTGTTCGAGTTCTTCTGTACTTTGTCTGATCATGGCTTCGTGTTCAATTTCCCGCTGAAAGCTTGTAACTATGGTTATTCCACCATTTTCTTCAATGCTAAGCATCTCTCTGTGTTCTGCATTTCTAGGATCTCTAGGGGGATGGTGAGTGAACAGTGGTCGTCTTCTTGTAGCCATAATTGAATTTGTGAATAAATGACAACAGACTACACGTTATTTATAGTCTAGACGGCTTGTGGATGGTGGGTGCTGGGTTCAAAATGGCGGCGTGTGTGTGTGCATTTTTTTGCTGGGTTCAAAATGGCGGCGTGTGTGTGTGCATTTTTTTGCTGGGTTCAAAATGGCGGCGTGTGTGTGTGTGTGGATGGTGGGTGCTGGGTTCAAAATGGCGGCCGGTGTGAGTCAGTGCAAGATTATAGTAAAAAATGGTGTTTTATTTTTTTCCAAAGTTTTATTTTTTACAAAGTTTTATTTCGATAAACCTGCTGGAATTTTCAGGGTAATATGATAAGATTGTAAGCTGTAGTCTGGATGTAGTTTTAGCCAGGAAAATCGATTTATTTTCCAGTGTACTGGGTTTTCCATCAGATTTTAGTGCATAATATTGCTGAAATAATGCCAACAGAAAACTCAGAGTCAATTTAAATATTTATTTGTATTGAGAAAATTACAAGAATTTCGAAGAGAAAAGAGCCGAGATAATGTCTGTCTGTCCTGGAAATCAGCTGATCCGCAATAAATCGACATCTCCGTGACCTTCAACGAGATTTTGACATTAGGTTTTACCCGCTTTTATCACAAATCATTATAAAGAAATTGTCACACCCGGTGAACTCTTGAAACCCACATCCTACCTGAGAGTTTGGTAAGATATTCCATTCATTCGTTACCGTTCCCGTGGAGTAGAATTTCATCCACCAGCTTTCACTGTTGTGGTGCGGGTCGGGGGCGGGAGTTTTGCACTGATGAAAACCAATGTCGTCCTCTCTCACGAAACCAAACACAAAAATTGACAAATTATACGGACTGCCACGATAAGCGAATGTATGCAACAAATAGCGTTCCGTACTGCAGATGTCCGATAAAATCCCTCCAGTCAAGGGGGAGCGGGGAGTGTTACAGAATGTTGATTCCACAAAACCTGTTCGGTGGCCTACATCATCGTTCAATCGCTGCTCATAAAGGCTGCGTTCAGCTCACCAGAACTGTATACACTTCGAAATCTGTGAAAGAATATCAATTTTCACGTTTCCTGTCTGATATCACACAAATTTATGCGTCCGCTCGAACACAACATAGCACACTCCCTCGATTACAGTCCACGTGTGACGGGGTATACATGCAGGCGATGAATGATGCAGAGTTTCGTCACATTATTGATCTCAGCGGACACCGAAAGGAAGAAAGTTCCGTTATAAACTGCGACAGAGAATGTTCCCCAGCTCAGAAAACAACACAATGATCAGTGAAATCGTCCTCCGTATGCCTACCCGGGGCGCGGTAAAACAGCAAGAAAATTGTAACAAACGCTAACAAAATGGCTGCTCAAGGTCAATTTGCCCGGATAATAACGCCAGCCAAACCACAGTCCCATCTATACGTTTTGATGCAAGGGAGACAACTCGGACTAGACCAATTCCCAGGCGAAGATGATGTCCGCTATATTTGGCCTGTATGGGTATAGGAGTGGTCGTTTTTTTTATGGCTTTTACTATGAGCTATGAGGTTGATCATGTAGAATACGATGGAAAAAACTATGAAAGTACCGGGTAGGCTTGTATATAGATCCATATAGACCCATATACACTCATATACTGGGATATTAGTATGTATAAATCCATACGGGGTGGACATGTTGGAGTCTAGGTGGAGCACTAGTGGCCCGATTGGGTTGAGTGAGGTCTTATTTTAAAGCTCTCGAGGAAATAAATAAATAAATAAATAAATAAATAATAATAAAAAAATCAAAAAAAATCGGCGAGTAGTAGACGAAGGGAAAATTGTGAAGTACTGACCATGCCCCAGAATACTTCATATGCATATCACGGCCTTAAGGCCTATGTAAGATGTAATCTACTTCACAGTTTAGTAGTATAAAAAGTGCAAGTCCTATTGACCTTGCCCCTTCCAAAGAAATAAAATCGGCTCTATTTTACAGGAGTATATACGCAGGTCACGTGGGTTGTCACGTCACTTCCGGGTTTTTCACTAAA
>JAVTVY010052691.1:0-27076 GCA_036873755.1 Hanleya hanleyi
CCCCCCCCCGATTCAACATTGACCTGTGTCAATATAACCACTGACATCTTCAGGTATTATCTAAGTCACAAGGCTTGACACGCTGTGACAATTACTTGAAACATCTGTCAGCACTAATAATCTAGAAATCTGGATCTTAAAGAAAATGTGACAATTACTTGAAACATCTGTCAGCACTAATAATCTAGAAATCTGGATCTTAAAGAAAATACAGAATCTGGGTTGTGGACAGGAATATTACTATATTACACACATACCGACACGAACACCCTGGGATACAGATCAACTGGGTATACGTCCTAACAATCAGGTAAGAATAATAGATGAAATCGAAGTATTTATAAAGTGCCATGTCTGATTGTTCATACCTTTAAAGTTGGTAATTCGCAGAGATTTTAGAACTGGTAATCACCTTCTCTAACGCAATTCCAACATTGTACAGCGTCGTACAACGTTCCACAACCCGTCCTACGTTACTTACTGTTTAAATTAATAATGTTGCAAAATAATATTGGAGCAAACCCCAAGTCTCACTCTCAAACAAGTCCCACACACCCTCGTGGGGATAAACAAGTCCCACACCCCCTCGTGGGGATAAACAATTCCCACACCCGTTCGAGGATTGCGCGAAACAGGCTCTGTGGATATCTCAAAATCTACACGCGAACATTTCTAACAAATATATTCATGAGCTTTTAACATTTGAATTGAATTGAAATTTCATTCACCAGATTCAATAATGTGCAAATGGAAATGTCCTTAATAGTTGCGACTGGCGGAAATATAACCCTGACGGATTTGTTATATCCCATGGTCATCAATAACAAAATAAATTCAGCGAGAGTAGAGTAGAATATTAACATCTAATATTTCACTGAATGACGAATAGAGATAATGATATATAATGACAATGGCATGTGTTCGGAATGGTCGTGACCCTCGTTCATAATGATATGAGATAATGATATATGATGACAATGGCATGTGTTCGGAATGGTCTTGACCCTCGTTCATAATGATAATGAGATAATGATATATGATGACAAAGGCATGTGTTCGGAATGGTCGTCACCCTCGTTCAGAATGACAATGAGATAATGATATATGATGACAATGGCATGTGTTCGGAATGGTCGTGACCCTCGTTCAGAATGACAATGAGATAATGATATATGATGACAATGGCATGTGTTCGGAATGGTCGTCACCCTCGTTCAGAATGACAATGAGATAATGATATATGATGACAATGGCATGTGTTCGGAATGGTCGTGACCCTCGTTCATAATGATAATGAGATAATGATATATGATGACAATGGCATGTGTTCGGAATGTTCGTGACCCTCGTTCATAATGATAATGAGATAATGATATATGATGACAATGGCATGTGTTCGGAATGTTCGTGACCCTCGTTCATAATGATAATGAGATAATGATATATGATGACAATGGCATGTGTTCGGAATGGTCTTGACCCTCGTTCAGAATGATAATGAGATAATGATATATGATGACAAAGGCATGTGTTCGGAATGGTCTTGACCCTCGTTCAGAATGATAATGAGATAATGATATATGATGACAATGGCATGTGTTCGGAATGGTCGTCACCCTCGTTCAGAATGATAATGAGATAATGATGTATGATGACAATGGCATGTGTTCGGAATGGTCGTGGCCCTCGTTCAGATTTACAATGCAGGTGATAAATCTCTGTATAACATATCCAAGAAAAGACGCAAACAGCAACAATATGGGCAATATTGGTATTGGTTCGAGCATTACTCGTTAGTGTGATTATTAACATATCTCATTAATTCATACTTAAGTAAGAATTTTAAAGGGACGGATTTTAATTCAGAAGACATAGTGTTTTAGATATGAGTAGCTTTTAGTTTCACAGTGTAAAATAATAGCTGAGAACGACATGGGTTTCTACTAAGATTTAGGTTTGGGTATCTGGTTGGCTACTGGTATGTTGCTGATTGTTTCGTTAAGTGGTTTCAATAGAGTACAGAAATAGAAAACATCATCGCGATATGTTAAGATAAAAATTTTTATTTAAAAGTCGGATGTGTTTACATACAGAGAACATTAGCTCAAAATATGAGCTATTCATCGACAGAACAATAAGAGATCATTAAAAGATTGTAAAATAGAGATAATATACACAAATCAGTCATATAAAATAAAATAAAATAAAAATGTATGAATACCTCGTCATCAGATGTATTATTGGTCATTGCAGAAAGTGCATCTGCAAGTATCACCGTTCCATTTACTAATTAGAATTTTGAATTCCTTCAGTGTCAGTGCTCCTTTTATAGATGAATCAAGTGAGTTCTATGGCAAGCCAAAGTGCTTTTTATTCGAGAATTTCCGATATCGGAAATTGAATTCCCGATATCGGAATTAAAATTTCCGATATCGGGAATTCATGACCTTCAATTTCCGATATCGGAAATTGAATTCTCGATATCGGAAATTGCAATTCCCGATATCGGAAATTAGAATTTTCGATATCGGGAATGCAATTTTCGATATCGGAAATTTGTCTGAATTTTCGATATCGGAAATTGCGACTCTAGGGTGCACTCCACACTTGCCACGGTTTCGTACAAAGTGGTGTCTCCCTAATTTTATAATAGGGAAGGTCGCCCGATTTTGAGAGCAAGGTAATTCTTCTTACCTTTCTACTAACTGATATCTATAGTATCACCCTGCTGGACGTAACCATTTCTCCAAACGAGGATATAATAATTGCTTGTTGATCGCACCCACTCGCCTCTACAGAGTTAAACGTGTCCGGAATTGAATATCTGGCAGACCAAAATCCGCACTTTTTCGGGAAGCGAAAATGATTCCTTTATGGCCATAAAATTTTACAAAAAACGAGTAGGTCGACCCTCTGTTTTTTTCGCCATTTTAAGTTGTCCTTTGGACGGGAAACACTTTAACATACATACAAAGAAAATCATTTCATACGTTTTCGCTGTGTTGCGGGTAGAATTTGACACATTTTCATATATTTTATGGAGTTTCAGAAAAGTTGAAAAAGGGTTATGGAGGATTGCACGTCTTTCCTTTTCAATTTCAATAGCTCACAAGTCTCCTGAAATAAGGGCACGTGTGTGCCCATTTAGAAAATATATACGTTTACAAGGTTTTTGTTAAAGATTTTACATCTATTTATGGCCGAAGATCCGAACCCATGCCTGTTTTTAGCCGTACATCATTTAGGTGTGGAATGCACCCCTAGGTTTTGTAAAGCTCCCAGCTTTCATTTCCGATATCGTAAATTCGGTGACAATTTCCGATATGGGAAATTCTATTTCCGATATCGGAAATTGAATTCCCGATATGGGAAATTCTATTTCCGATATCGAAAATTGTCACTGAATTTCCGATATCGGAAATTCTAATTCTCGATATTGGAAATTCTATTTCCGATATCGGGAATTGCAATTTCCGATATCGGGAATTGCAATTTCCGATATCGGGAATTAGAATTTCCGATATCGGGAATTGAATTCCCGATATCGGAAATTCGGAATAAAAAGCACTTTGGCTTGCCATAGAGTTCTATAAAGTGGCTCCAGAGTACTTGATAGAATGAAGCCCGAATCTTGTTGTCCTACATCTGGGTACGTGAACATTCGTCGTGTTTCTTAGCTGATAAACACTGTTTTTGATTTCAAACAGGTCCCTATTATATACAGGGCCTTCACAGTGTAATATTTTGTAAACCTCTGTTGCCAGAAGTCTATGGCGCTGTACATGCAGTTTAGAAAGACCGGCCCTCTTCAGTAGATGGTGATGTTACATTTATTCATGGTATATTTCTTGTCGATTTTGATCACAAGTATAAGGCATTCATGCGCATATTTGTCACTCAATGTGACGATTCGAATAAGTGATTTTTGTAGGAAGACTAGCGGTCGGACGTGCAATGAGTCAGTATTGACCAAGAACATATTACATACAGTAAGTGATATAAAGAGTAAAAGAGAGAAAATTATAATATGGTCAGTGTCTGTTCTGTTTAAACAGTGTATGAATGGGAGAAATGTTTTACTGACAAAAAAACAACAACAAAGACTCATATTATATAGACCAATGTCAGTGCCTTGGCAGGCACCTGTGTTACAGCAATATACACTCAAAGCCGTAATCATCCCTGAAAAGTTGTTATTTCAGGTCCATACGTTTGACCCGCTTGTTGCTCAGAGGAGCACACCATGGGTAATGTGTCTGATACTCAGACCGCAATTTCTCATGAAAACTACCAGGTCGATGATTCGTTGATGTGGTGTTCTGCGAGAAGTTTCAGCCACAGTACTCCAACTATTTCGCTTCGCTAATACATGTATTTCACGATTTTCTATTCCTCAAAACTGCTCTATATAAGAGCCTAGTTATAATTCTGGGGGTAATTATCCTACTTATGGAAATAAAATATCGGGATTTGAATATAACCGATTTCATTTACCAACATGATTGACTAACTTCTATCATCTAAACCAAGAATAAAGTTTGTTGACCGTCAAGCCCGTGTATATTAAACAGCATGCCCCTGATTGGCCAGATCTAGACTGTCCTGTTCTTATGAATCAAAATATGTGGTCACATTAAATCAAGGTTTATTATCTTCTTTTTCTAATATTGTTACCAGATCTCCAACTCATCGTTCTTCACTGAGACCATATATCTTCAGTTCTTCAGCTCATCTTGAGTGTTACACATCTGACCCCGATAATGGGAGAACCAAACCATGATGTACAGACACGAACACAGCCGAATAAGTTTAACGCTGTTTTCTCGGAACTGCTGAAAGACCTGGAAGAAACTTTCCGGGAAAACCGGGATATTTCCGAGGTTGTCCAATTGTTAGCAAAGGTAAGATTTAGCACAGGTAAGATTTGCTATTTCGCTTTCTATCTTCTATGATTTAGGGATTAATCAGTTGATCCCGCCTATATGTGTCTCTCAGATTGTCCTCTCACACTTTCTGGATATTCTGGGCGAGATACATTCGAAATTGGCAAAATCTGGCTTGTAGCATGATACGCGGTAATCAATATGTGGCTTGGGGGCGTTGAGTGGAAATTCTTCAATGGACGACGGCTGAAAACTGAATGACGGACTTTACTCTTGTGTTGTGTGTTTCTCAATATATTGCACATTTGGAACCCTCGATTGTTGCAGTATTGTGAGAGTATCGTGACAGTATTGTGAGAGTATCGTGACAGTATTGTGAGAGTATCGTGACAGTATTGTGAGGCTATCGTGACAGTATTGTGAGAGTATCGTGACAGTATTGTGAGGCTATCGTGACAGTATTGTGAGGCTTTGTGAGGCTATCGTGACAGTATTGTGAGGCTATCGTGACAGTATTGTGAGAGTATCGTGACAGTATTGTGAGAGTATCGTGACAGTATTGTGAGAGTATCGTGACAGTATTGTGAGAGTATCGTGACAGTATTGTGAGAGTATCGTGACAGTATTGTGAGGCTATCGTGACAGTATTGTGAGAGTATCGTGACAGTATTGTGAGAGTATCGTGACAGTATTGTGAGGCTATCGTGACAGTATTGTGAGGCTATCGTGACAGTATTGTGAGGCTATCGTGACAGTATTGTGAGGCTATCGTGACAGTATTGTGAGAGTATCGTGACAGTATTGTGAGAGTATCGTGACAGTATTTGACAGCAAATTCATCTTCTGTAGCAAGCGTCAGATCCACCATTTAATATTCAGCCATCGTCCAGAAAAAACCCAAAATGTGAGTCAGTCGACTTGATGGGTACTAGAAAAGTCCTGACTCACTAATGTGAGTCAGTCGACTTGATGGGTACTAGAAAAGTCCTGCCTCACTAATGTGAGTCAGTCGACTTGATGGGTACTAGAAAAATCCTGCCTCACTAATGTGAGTCAGTCGACTTGATGGGTACTAGAAAAATCCTGCCTCACTAATTTGAGTCAGTCGACTTGATGGGTACTAGAAAAGTCCTGCCTCACTAATGTGAGTCAGTCGACTTGATGGGTACTAGAAAAATCCTGCCTCACTAATGTGAGTCAGTCGACTGATGGGTACTAGAAAATCCTGGTGAGCCAGTCGACTTGATGGGTACTAGAAAATCCTGCCTCACTAATGTGAGTCAGTCGACTTGATGGGTACTAGAAAAATCCTGCCTCACTAATGTGAGTCAGTCGACTTGATGGGTACTAGAAAAATCCTGCCTCACTAATGTGAGTCAGTCGACTTGATGGGTACTAGAAAAATCCTGCCTCACTAATGTGAGTCAGTCGACTTGATGGGTACTAGAAAAGTCCTGCCTCACTAATGTGAGTCAGTCGACTTGATGGGTACTAGAAAAATCCTGCCTCACTAATGTGAGTCAGTCGACTTGATGGGTACTAGAAAAATCCTGCCTCACTAATGTGAGTCAGTCGACTTGATGGGTACTAGAAAAGTCCTGCCTCACTAATGTGAGTCAGTCGACTTGATGGGTACTAGAAAAACCCTGCCTCACTAATGTGAGTCAGTCGACTTGATGGGTACTAGAAAAATCCTGCCTCACTAATGTGAGTCAGTCGACTTGATTGGTACTAGAAAAATCCTGCCTCACTAATGTGAGTCAGTCGACTTGATGGGTACTAGAAAGTCCTGCCTCACACGTGAGTCAGTCGACTTGATGGGTACTAGAAAATCCTGCCTCACTAATGTGAGTCAGTCTAGACTCTGATGGGTACTAGGAAAACTGCCTCACTACACGTGAGTCAGTCGTGACTTGATGGGTACTGGAAAACTCTGCCTCACTAATGTGAGCTGGGTCAGACTTGATGGGTACTAGAAAATCCTGCTCACTAATGTGAGTCAGTCGACTTGATGGGTACTAGAAAAATCCTGCCTCACTAATGTGAGTCAGTCGACTTGATGGGTACTAGAAAAATCCTGCCTCACTAATGTGAGTCAGTCGACTTGATGGGTACTAGAAAAATCCTGCCTCACTAATGTGAGTCAGTCGACTTGATTGGTACTAGAAAAATCCTGCCTCACTAATGTGAGTCAGTCGACTTGATGGGTACTAGAAAAATCCTGCCTCACTAATGTGAGTCAGTCGACTTGATGGGTACTAGAAAAATCCTGCCTCACTAATGTGAGTCAGTCGACTTGATGGGTACTAGAAAAATCCTGCCTCACTAATGTGAGTCAGTCGACTTGATGGGTACTAGAAAAATCCTGCCTCACTAATGTGAGTCAGTCGACTTGATTGGTACTAGAAAAATCCTGCCTCACTAATGTGAGTCAGTCGACTTGATGGGTACTAGAAAAATCCTGCCTCACTAATCTGAAAACCTATTTCGTATGACGGCACCGATTGTGTATATGAAATGTAAATGCTATAAACGCAAGAAGGTTTCCTACCATCAGAGAGAAACGGTCAGCACTTTCAACAGATGTCACCAAAACATAAAATCATAATAACTCTCCATTATTCTTTATCCAAATTAATTTAAGTACTTTCCAGAGTTTGTACCTCAGTCACGCTCTGATTGAGTTTTTTTCTTACCATGAAGATATAAAACACATGCTATTCAAACGGGCCCAAGCCTCGGATTAAGCGGATTAAGACACAAGTTACGTAACGTAGCACGGGAGTACAGTAATATTAATGATTCCCAAAATTTCTAATCGGGCAGCCTCTATGTCTTTTCTTTCATGACCGATACCCCTCTCTGTCCCTTCTTTCATGAGGGGTACACCTCTCTGTCCATCTCTCATGAGAAGTACACCCCCTCTCCATTCTCTAGTGAGAGGTACACTTCTCTGTCCCTCTCTAATGAGGTACCGATACGCTTGTATGTTCCTATCTCATGAGAGGTTCTCTTCTCTGCCCCTTCTCTCGAGAGATTTACACCTATCTGTCTTTTCTATCATGAGAGGTACCATTCTCTGTCCTTGGCTCATGAGAGGTGGTCCTCTCTGTCTCTTTTCTCATGAGACGTACCATCCTCTGTCCCTGCCTCATGAAATGTGCGCTCTCTGTCCATCTCTCGTGAGAGATACTTTTCTCGTGAGACGTACCTCTCTGTGTCCCTTCTGTCATGAGAGGTACATCTCTCTGGCTCTAATCTTTTGATAGGTACACGTCGCTATCCCTTCTCTAGTGAGAGGTACACTTCTCTGTCCCTCTCCCATGAGAGGTACCCTTCTCTGTCACTTCTCTCGAGAGATGTAAACCTCTCTGTCCCTTCTATCATGAGAGGTACACCTCTTTGTCCATTCTCTCATGAGAGGTACCCTTGTCCGACCCTTCTCTCAGGAGAGGTGCCCCTCTGTGTTCCTCACTCATGAGATGTACACCTCTCTGTTCCTCTCCCGTGAGAAGTAGTCCCCTACTTTTCCGAAGATTTATCCATATTACCTCCATCGTAACACATCGTAACTTTTCCTAAATTTGCCAGGAATGGATATTTATTTGTGAAAGGGCAATATTTTCTAGCATAAATCGCCATCAGTTTGGCATTAATATTAAAAAATATTCGATCATGCCGTGAAATAAATCATATTTTACCTCATGTTTAGGTCAGCAAGTATACTGTCCCAGATGATGAGACATTCTTGGGGGATTCTGTGGAGACAACCTACAGGTTTCTAGCTGAACAGTCAAGCCTGACAGAAAACAACTTGAGGAAAGCCCGAATCTTGGGTTGGTGTGTTCTATGGGTGAGTCAGTCTATATTAATGGGTAGTAGAAAATGATAACTGCTTCTCATATATAACAGTCATACAATAATCTTTGACACCTGTCTCTATGGCAAGCCGTTCCAGTATTTAATCGGTTATTTCAGTTTTGCACATATATGTGTGTAAAGAACAGTTTTTGGACATGTGTGCAAAAGTTTTAGAAATAGATTGAAAAGTTTGTTTGCATATGTTGAAAAGTTTTAAACATATGTGGAAAAGTTTTACACATATGTAAAATAAATTAACTATTTCACACATATTGAAAAGTTTTACACATATTGTAATTCGTGGGAAATTTCGACGGAAAGTGGGCTTGTATGGGGCGCCGACATTCCGGGATAAAATTACATAAACTCTCAGAAGACTCCTGTCCGGCCAGTGGTTTTCTCTGGACTTAAAACGGATAGCAACACAACACGCATCTCTGAAGATATAGTTTTTACTATATGCATTTTGAAGCAGCTACAACATTTCACATAATTTGTGAACTTTACCGCTGGCTGGTAGGACAGTATGATGGAATAAACTGTAATTTGAAAACGCCAATTATTCTCTTTTATACTGTCCTGAATGAATGAAGGTGCAAGCTGACACATCAAGTTCTCAGTACAGTTGTGACATCTCACTCGGCTATCTGTCGCATTTTCTGAACATGCACTTCAGACTTTGGATTCACAAAGTACAAATTTAGTGCAGTTATACAACCATGCAATATTAGACCATATATGGTCTGAAGGTATATATAACTGTTTATGTTTCACAAAACCAGACCTAAAAGGTCATGAAACGGAGTCTCGGAAATAGCAATGCCAAAACAAGCGGCACTGAAAAGTAAAACACATCATAATATATATATGTACTGTGACATTTAAAATACGACTTCTAGTTTGCATGCATAAATTGCTGGGACAAGTATGGTGGCTAGAAATCTAACCTTTCGTGAAAGTATGATGGCGCAGAAATCAATATTTCACACATCCCCAAAACTGGAAGTTGGATGATACTATCGGAGAGAGTTCATTCAGCTCAAAGTAGAAAAACAAAAGTAACAAAATGCATAATTCATTAAAATGATTTCCAAAGTTCATAGTCCATTTTCATAACTTAGTTCGTTATCCGCGTTATCAGTTAAATATCTTAAATCATTATCCAATAACCATAGTCCATGTCCATATAGCGTAGTGTTGTAATTCCACATTCATCAAAATTTCTGCGACTCAAATACTCCAAATCTCTTATACAACATGCCAGTCACATCGCAAGTTTGTTCAAAACAATTGCTTGAAAACATTCCAAGTACCTCAGTTGCGAGGGCAAAAAAATTTACCAAAACATTACACAAAAACAAAACAAATTACAAAACACTGAATGAAAAGCAAAACAATTAACCAAAACAGCGCATGAAAAACAATACAAAATATCCAAAACAAATAACATTTAACGCATAAGCAAAGTCACTCCGAATAAGGTTAACAAACGCATATTGACAGTCTCAATATTTCGACAAAGTTATATTTGTCATCATCAGGAGAAATGTGGCATTTTCTTGATTGAAATTGTAGTTTAAGGGCCGCTTCCCATTCGGATTTCGCGGCCCATCAACTCAATGTTTTATTTGAATTTCGCGGTACATTTCTTTGTTTTTTTAATATCTTTTCCAGCGCTAAGTATATAAATAAATAAATGAATAAATAAATAAATAATAAATAACAATGAGAGATTAGTAGGATATATAAATAGAAGTAAATAAGAATCGCTATGTACAAGTTCGTAAGTCTCTTTCGGTTTTTTTTGGTTAAGTTGTACTAGTCAATATGAGTTCACTGTAGGTCTAATTTTCATACATAACTACAGAATATATACAGTTGCTGAGAAGATAACATGCTGAGCAGTGGAAGGGTAATTGGCTGGACAGAGAATACACTAGTGGCTTTCAATGGAATTATGGTAGGAGGCACTGACGGATGTCAGAGCAAACAGTTGTTGTTTTAGATACAGGTAGGTGGTCAACAAACTTAAGGATTCAAAGAACAGTGAATGATTACTGACAAACAGCACAACCATTGAAAAACGGTCAACAGTTTAGAAAAATTTCAGTCATCTTCAGGGATAAATTATAATATAATTATATTCCTACATTGTGAAACACCCTGCCAGAAAATACTGTTCTCGATGATAATTCGATTCATTCGATTTTCACCCGAGCCAGTATTTTCTGGCAGGGTGTTTCACAATGTAGGAATATAATTATATTATAGTTTAAAACGAATAAAGCAGTAACAGCACATATTTGTCGAAATGATCATCTGGTATTATCTAAAGAAGTTCTTTCGAGGCTCTACCCCGGTATTTAACTCTGCACAGTTACGGCGAATGGCCAATGATTCCTTGAACAATAAATCATTCCAGTGATCTGCGGAATCTACAACCCTGGTGTTATTAAGAACAAATTGAGAAAGAGAAGAGTCAAGCAGATTATCAAGTCTATTGGGAAAATCAAGCAGATCTTTACAATACTGAAAGTCTTCGCAGGCAAATACATGAGAATAAATTTCACTTGTGTGTGTTCAGTGACACGTGTTAGCAGACATCGCTCTGTTTTTCCAATATAAGATTGGTTACATCCTGGACAGGTAAATTTTTGAACAACATCACTTTTATACATAAGAGGGGTTCGGTCCTTGTTATTGCATTCTCCCAACGTCAGAGTTTGTAACCTCCAAACCGTCGGTAAATAGACTCTGACTTCACCCCTATACAAATGCCTGGCGCTAAGCCAATGAGAGAGCGTGTTATATTTTCCGACTGACTACATCATCACAGCTGATCACCGCGTGGAGATGGGCGCTCATATTGTAAACAACATTTGACAGGCCAGCATTGTGATTTGCGCTGAGAGCTATTGTAAGCATTAATTGATAATGACCGTGGAAAATGGATCAAGCATGTGGTAGATGTGACCAGGCAATCAACAAGCGTGCGTCTTTCAGAAAATTATATAATGGCCATATGTATCGAATGATATCTGTGCTTCATGTCGCCGGTCTTTTGAACTCAGTGAGGGAGGGTAACACAACACAAATAAGTCAATACAAACTATAATATTGAAAAATTACTCAGCCAAAATTAATCCTGAACTTCAGCGAGGTATATATTATTATGCATTTATGTGCAACAAGAAAGTGATAAAAACAAATCAGTGAAGGAGGTGGACGAGAAATATGCATCCAACCACATCATCGGCCTAATTTCCTCACAGTACTAAATATTAAATAATAAAATATCTTCAGTTAAATGTGTTTTCCTGGTTATAACCAAAAAAATATTAAGATTTTGTCTGAAAATAACGAATTTCAGTTTAGCAACTGTGCAACTGTGCTTTAATTTAATAATTGATTCGGGGTTTTTTCAAATGCCACTTTTTTCACGGGGCGATGTAGACCCGTAGGGTCTAATGGTCCTGTTATAATACTGAGAGAAAACTTGAGAACAAGTAGTATCGTTTCCAGGGTGACTGGTTGTTTATTGAACTGCTTTAGGCCTGGAGAAGAAGAGCAGAAGAAAGGAGTCCTCAAGTTATTCAGCTACTGCAGATAGTTTGGTCAACTATTTTGGCTAGATTTTGTACCACCAGGTTTATATTAGTGAAGTTAAATATTTTCTGATATTCTTCTGTATGTTCAGATGTAATTTTCACAGAGTTTTTCTGTTTTAGAGCATGAATACAATATGGATACCATTCTGGGGTTGCCGTAGAGAGTTTTGCTGAGAGGATGTCATAAATCTCTGTCTGATAAAAAGTTTATCCGGTATAATTAATTATATGCATAACAAACTATAATTTAAGGGATACTTATCATATGTTGGCAAGGAATTCTAATTTTCTAGGCTCCCATTCATGCAGAGATTGTATTCACAGTACATTGTGTAACTTGAGGATTTATACACAAATTCCCTCCACCAGACCCTCTATATCAGGTGGCTGCAGACACACACATGACCCGGGTCAATAGCTTGGTTCATCCTGTTTAAATATAATTGACCTACATGTACTCCGCTGGAGAATTTCTTAGCTCCATGATCCAGTAATTCAGTGTTTACTTTATCACTTGACTGTAATCTCCCAAACTGGGAGTGTCCTGACAGCAGGAGGTACGTATATATAAGATTATACCATGAGAGGACTCTTCCCATCTAATGATAAGGTTTTTACATTGTATCCCAATACTGATTTTTTTGTCATTTACTGCTGAAGGATATATGCTTTCTTTAATCCCCTATAAAGACATAATTTATCATATCATTAAGTCGGTTTCATAATAAATTAGGAATTTGTCCCATCTGTCACAATTTATTTTTTTAATATATACATGTATCACATTATCACCTATCACATTACACTTATTCACTAGAGATCTTTGTTGAAAGAATTGTGTGAGACTGGAAAAATTGGGTGGCTCTTCGCCATGGGATGGAACATCAAAGAGTTAGTGGAATTATTCCAACAGCCTATTTCGATTTATAAATTGCCCCGATTCAGTGCCTAAGGCTCTAGTTATCAAACTAAATTATTTAAATTTGCTCAAACTTAAAAATTGGCTTTGAATTAAAAGATGACAATAACAGTATTATCACAATTTTTAGTATTATATTTAAAATTTATATTATAATTTATTATCATTATTTTATTATTATTTACCTGTTTATAAACTTACCGTCATCCGCATGAGCCTCGTTGGCGACAATAGCCGCCGTGGTTTTCCCGTGTTTAATTAGCAAGTCACGGTTCTCTTCCTGGTCTATCAGTTTTCGTGTTTCTATTTGATCTACTAGATGGCGCTGTAATTATGAACATTATTAACCTTTCTGACACGGTTTTTTTCCAACGGCTTTTTCAATTTTCGTGAAAGATGAGTATAGTGATCTTGTACGACAGATACATAGCTGAAACGGTTTTGGTGACTGCAAGGGTATGATTTTGACAACTGAAAAGGTGACATTTTTCAAAAAATGAAAATTGACTGATTTGAATAGAGATAAGTTGTATATTAGTGAATTCCAGATTGCTGAACATTTGAGTTCCAGATTACTGAACATCAGTATGATATGGCTGGAGCTGTAATGTATTTCCTCTTGCAATCAGTGGCCGCTGAATTCTAAAAATTTGCCACCACCGCCAATACCATTTGAAACGCCCGTATCTCAAAAACCATTGGATATTTTTGTCTCAAACTTTGGTTGCCATTTCCCTAGGTCTGGGGAATCTGCCTAGTTGCACTTCCATGTGTCATATGATCACTAGATGACGCTGTAGTCCTGAACATAATAAACCTTTCTGACACGATTGTTTACCAACTGCTGGTTTGATTTTCACGAACTTTGGGTATAGTGATCCTGTAGGATGGACACAGTGCTGAAATGATTTCGGTGTTGTTAGGGTTGCTCTAAGGACATGATTTTGGCGACTCAGAAGGGGGCGCTTTCCAAAAAAATGAAAATTGACAAATTTGTATTGAGAGAAATTGCATATTGGTAATCCAGTTCACTGAATTCCTTTGCAATCTAGAATATATTTTCCTCTTATTTTGATGCTGAAAATTCAAGTTAAACTTATACAAATGTGACGTTCCATAGTCAAATAATATGCAATGGTTTACATTTGATTAAATTGTATTATTCAGTGGTCTTGGTTAAATTGTATGCAGTAGCTGAACATGGATATAGTTGATGAATCTTCTAACTTAATCATCTGGGCTAATACTGCCTACACGAACTCAGACTGGCTGCATTTTCTTGGTCACCTGTTCATCATGGACCAAATGTTGCAGATATTATGAAATCTGAAGTATAGTTTACTTGACAAGAGCCTGTTATCCGATTGTGTCAGTAAAGCTGCAGGCCCTTTCAACTTGTTTCAGGTGTATTATTTCTGTAGTCTCTAGTGTTTGTCAGACTATTTGGTTATGATAATCAGCAACACAGCTAAAGAATTACCAATATACGAGTTGTCAGAGCATTTCCATCATAGCTCTCTAGATTTGTATCTAATACCGCTTATGCCGGTTCTAGGGGCCGTGTGGTCATGTCATTCAAGTTGTCACACGTACAACAAAAGTGTACCTGAGATACAACACATATCACGAATCGTTAGATTCTTGGTATGTGCTTTAGAATAAGTTAACCAGAAGACTATACTGTGAGATCATGTGGCTCTGTCAGTATGTCGGCACCTCTTCCCACTTCCGTTATATGCGTTGTAATCTAATAAAATGTTCATAGATTCTCAACTATGTACATATATATTTAATAATCTTGGATATAATATGTGATGGTTATATTCATGCCTGATGAAAGTTTGATTGGTTGAATAATATTTTGTTATTCTGGTGACTATAATGAGATAATGAATCATTTTAGGGAACGTCATTTTGGATAACTCATATAACTTGAAAATTTGGTGATTTCATCACTGAAAAGTTGTATTTTGGTGTGGATAGGACTCGCAGCCATGAATATAATATTTACCGGCTGTAATCTATGTGTAACACTAAATTACAAATTGCTTCACCACAATCATCATTCAACATGTTCAAAATGCGAATGTCTCCAAAATATTCAGGCTTTTTTATCAAAACATTTTTTCCTAGCTTTCTCTATAGGTCTTGGAAATTGCCAATCTTAATAAATTAAAATCCTATATGCTTCTCTATCGTATGGTCGCTACAGGATCTTATACTCGCCGATCTCCCTTCGTGTTTTGTTTACATCTGAGACTTCAAACTCTTGACCAATCGTAGCCCATCTTCTGTATTCTCTGGTGACATGACTCGGAGTTGATCGATACAGCCGACTATAGGCTCTATAGGGGTACTTCGTATACCTAAATCATGAATATTCCAGCGGTAAAACAAGAAATATCAACATTTCTTTTCGATTCTCGATTTCGAGATTTACTTTTACTGATTCAATCAATTTTCTGATGAAGTTCCACTATGATGAAATAGAAATATTGCAGAGAAAATACCCGATATACAGAAATAATTCAGTCGCTCGACGAAATTACTTCCACCGACCTGTTCAGAGCCTCTTCGTCCAGCGACTGCGAAAAATAGCTCGGGCAGCAGCCACGACGACCCTTCATGGACAAAATTTTGCGAATATTTGGCGAAATTATCCTCTAATCCGACTGAAAAAGGTAACAGTAGGTACAAAGTTATGTCAGACTTTAAAATGTCTCTTAAAACGAGTCGACTTTTCTGTCAACGTTTTCGCCGATACGTTGTGAAGTTGAAAGGGGTTGATCGCTCGCTCGCTCGCTTACTCAGACCCAGGGTTTCTCATTTCCAGCTGACAGTTGTGCGCTGCATGCATACTTAGCTCGGATGTTTCGTCGTTGCCTTTTTAGGACTTTCTCGCTCATAATGCCGTCATTTATAGATAGTATAATTCCCGTTTAAATTGATGTCATTTAATCCAGACGTCTGGCATGAAAGCCGATGTCACCTTTTCTCGGTTAGGCCGAGCGTCGAGTTGGGAGTGGAAATGCCGCTACTAAAACGGATGTGATTGGTCCGTTTGCAGCACTGCATATTCATGACATGACATCACAGAACACGGAGGGAGATCTGCGAGTGTAAGATCCTGTAGCGACCATACGATAGAGAAGCATATAGGATTTTAATTTATTAAGATTGGGAAATTGTCTGACTATATTCTTGCTGCATTTATTTATGACCGATTGTACTAGAGTAGGGAACTTAGGTACAATTTTCTGATACGTTTTTTTTCATTTGGCTTGTTGGATTTTCTTGAAAATTGTTGATAGTGCTCATTCAAGATAGAGTACTGATTGAAAAGATTTTGTTGCTTACATCATTTATGTCACTTGGAAATTTGGCGATTTCATCAGTGAAAAGTTGTGTTCTGGGGTAGGGTAGCCAAACACCAATAAATTATTTTCCAGGTTGCAAAGTACTTTTCTTGAAATCCAAAATCTTTTCAATGAATTTTGTTTTCCATTTGGTATCCATTCAAAAAGGCTCTGTAACTATAGTTCAGATCTATTGTTCAGACTTCATTTCCTCACTGTCTAGGTCTGGGGAATACCACATTATATTTTTGATGCATTCATTCCCCGTACATTCCAGTGTAATATCTCAACTAGTTAAAAGTTTTCTTTCTACACAAACCCTATTTTTTATTAATTTTTAGACTTAGGACCAATACAACAACATATTTATGTCAACTGAGGCTAAATATTGTGGCATTGATATGTTATTTATCCCAAGAACTGAAAAGAAAAGAAATAGGGTAGATGGTGTCATGATCGCATATATGATAGACAACAGATTGGGGAAAAAATCTGCACAGGCCTCTGTTCTGATGAACGTTACCCAATTCCAGTTTTAGAAGACGTTCTGTGATGTACCATAATATTTTGTATTTAACTCTGAATCACATTACAGGTTACCCATTGTCTAATCATGGTAACCTGTTACAGTTTTCATGAGGAAATATCACAATACAGGTCTGATGTATTGGTTATCACAGAAGTGTGTGTTTTGGGCAACTTGAAATCAGATCATGTCAATTGTAAAATGGCTGACTTTAATGGTGAAAAGATGTAAAGAAAGTAAATTATATATTAAAAAGTTTCTTTTTTATTAACCCAAAATGAAAACTATTATGTAAAGACTCCTTTGAGAGTGCCCTTATGAGTGTTGGTATTTTTGTATGGGACAGAACCTGGGTCCAAGGATAAGTGTATTGAGTATTGTTAACTTAAATTATAGCACTTTATATACAGCTTCTGCTCAAAGTAAAGTCTATTATCTCAAACTACATATTTACGATTGACCATATTACCAAGCTTAGCAGCAACGAGACCTGATAACATTAATTACTCTTCACTATGTACCATGTTTATCATCCTTCTGTAATAATGGGCTAATCACTGAACAAATATTGGCTCTCTAGAAGTCAAGCTGGTACTCAAATTTAAAAGAGTTTATGTATAGCCAATTAAATTTCATGATGTGTCTGCAGCTAAAATGAATACCAGTATAGTTTATAGACACATTGTCTTGAATTGTGTACAAGCTTCTCGAACTGAATTCTTAGCGGCACTGCTTATTCAGTAGTTTACAGGTTTTTAGTCTCTCTTCCTGAATGCTCTTCAGTTTGTTCACCAAACCCAAAAAATTGTTGAAAACCACCTACTGTAATTGTTGCTCATTTATGTTTAAGAGGCCCCACTTGCAATTCTGTTACCTGTTCTAAGTATACTATTCTTGTCACACATCCTTGCTTTCTTATGCTGCAATTTTGCTTTCTTATGGCAAGATATATTACCAAGTTCCAATTTTGCATTTGCTGTGGGCATGTATGCACCAAACCACTATTAAAAGTAGATTCACTTTATAGCTGTCCCATAGACAACATTATGTCATGTATCATACTGGACTTCTCTCCAACATAACATAACTGGAACAATTTTTTTTAAGGTCATCTTGTAAATTCATAGCTGCTTTTGTTGGGTATTCCTGTTAAAATAATTGGTATGTTAGTCAGCTTCATGGCAGTATTTCTCATCAGAAATATGGACATAAATGCTCACTATATAAATGCCACATATTGCCTATTCAAATAACTATTTCAGTTTCCAAAATCCAAATCTACATATATGTCACTCCAAAAATTAACTATTTGAAGAACATTTCAGTTCAATTTTTCCGTCAAAATTTCTCACAGAAGCAACTTCATAACTTTTGATGTGTACACGGCTATACACAGGCCGACTTTTATGATGTTTAACGGTGTCCAAATTAACAGATCCCCAAAAAACGCCTAAAATAAGAGAGAAAAAATCCTCCAAATTGGGAAGTCAATATTGTCCGATATCCCATCATTTATATTTATTGTTGTTCAATGCCACCATGTTTTGTACCACCTTAAGCGAAAGCACGTTGTTGTTGAATGTAGTGGATGTCCCAACTTTCGATTCATTTCCTTGGTATTATAAGATTCGGCATTGGAAACAATGCAAAATCTCAAAGTATCTCGGGATTTTCAAATGACTGCTTCACAAACTGTGCCGTATATGGTCGACCCCAAAGTACAGGAAAATCCACCAATAAATCTAGTGGCAGCTATGTCCATTGTTCGAAAAGCTAATATCCCCGAATCTACTGGGGAAAGAATGGCGAGATTTCTCTCAGTGGCAAAACGTGCAAAAAAATCCAAATAAGGAACAAGATAATTAATGGTCATAGAAATACACTGTGTGTCAAGGGAGACAAATGTCTGCCTGTTATTTTGTATTTATAATTAAATCGATGGAATAGTTAATTTTTGGAATTAAGGCAAGGTATTTAGCTATGAAGTCAAACTGAATTGCCACAAGAAAAAACAGTGCCATGTTTCATGACTGTTACCACCAGCTACAATGAAACATGGTCGATGTATACAATTAAGAAATTTTCTTCCCACATTTCTATTTATGCAGCACTACACATATATTCTGGGAAATGCTCTGCCCGTGTTTCACACAAGCTTTCGTTGAACGCGAGAAGCCGTTCCAGTAAAGAAATGTTCTGATAACCGCCAGTTCTCTATTGAATAATGCTGTTGTGCTGCAAATTTTATGAGCTCTTATCCAAGCAGTTTTAGTCTTCCATGGTTCAAAACTTTCAAAATGAATGCATTTTCCGTGTTGGTAGATTTCCTGTATTGTTGTAGATAGTCCTTGGTTGGCCTTGACATCAGTGAAGTCCGGGAATTCCCTAGCGGTAAACTTAATCTGTGGGTGAAAAGCATTTAGCAAAATAACACTTAACTGTATCAAAATGTCAAAACAGTCAAACTTAAGTTAATGTCAAAGCAGATTGAACCTACCAGTTTATTGCAATCAAAACAAAACGTTATGTCAGTAGAAAGGAACCACGTGGGAAAACTCAGTCAGTTATGACAAACAAATTCTGCGCAAAATGACAGCGGGCATATTTCAATTCATACTCCTTCATGTTATCTCAATATTGTTGCAACAAAAATAACACAAACACAGACACAATTATCCTGTGGTTATGTCTCAAACATTTTCCATGGTTATCACCAAGTATTAGACTTCTATAGCATGATCATGTCATACCTCATCCTGAAGGGTAAACATTAGGACCTCATGTTACTCCTTATGAAAGCTAGAAGTTTTAATGGTTGACATGGACACAATATGTACTGCACTCAAGGAAGTTGTCAATACGTGTTAATTGAAACCAATTCGTCATCCAACGTCTTAAACTTATATCTGAGGATCCAAACAATAATAATAAAAATTCAGCATGATACAAAAACAAATAACCAGGCCCGTGTAGCCTAACTGAGTATTGCAAGGGCTTCGCAGCCGATATCAATCCGGTTCTCATAGCCTACCAAGCATTTATGCTACAATAACCAGTACGTACTCAGTGTATCACGAACCTTGGTTTCAGTTAACTCAAATGCGTTCATCTTGAAAGTTCATTTCACCAGCTTCACTAGCTGTTAAGGAAACCGATCACGATAAAATTCCCAATAAAAAAAACAAGTCACTGTGGAAACACATCACAATGTTCTCATCCAAAGTTCAAAGGCTAGATTTACAAATTTTCAAATAACTAAATTTACCAGTCACAAAGTTCACGTAATCTACTACATTTATCACTGATTTATCAACTTCACTGTGCATGCAGTATTATCGGTAATAAACGAAACAAAACGCGCACACTATACGAAAGATGCCAAAAGTTCATATAAAGCGTGACCATCGCACACATGAAGTAATTGTTCAATACATGTTACGAACCTGTCTGAGGATTCAGTCCAGAATGTTCCAAGAAAGTTATGAGTATAAAGTGTTTCAGAATTTGTTAGGGCATGACCCATTTCTGTGAACTGTAAACCGTTTCATCACACGCACTATTGTCAAGCAATGGAAAAATCACAACATCAGGCAGAAAGTTCGGGAAAGTCCAGGCAGGCAGGGCATATATCACAACATACTTATATGTTCAATCACTAGCCATAGGAACGAAACGAATCAAACTGTACCTGCAGATATTGTATCCACAGAATGGACTCGTTCCAGAGGTTTCTGGCATATGCCGCCACGTCACCAAGGAAGAGGATAAACATGTTGCTTTAATATTAAGGAACAATTTTCTTTGTGTGGATCACATCTCAGAGGCGAAGATATACTCAGTTCACTGTCCCTCCCAGAATGTGAAGTCGAACAGTTTAATTGGTGTGGACTGATGGATTTTATTGTTAACTGTTCAAGGCTCGTAACACACGCACATAATAGAGATGACAATTTGACATACCTTGAAAGTTTCTGTGCAGTCGTGGACATCAGGTTGGAAATCGGTCCAGTCAGAAGTACAAGGCAGTTCAAGAGAAACACCCGATTAGTTGTACAGGATCGCACATTTCACAAAGGCACCAATTCGCCTGTCACCATCTGAGTGAATTACCGTCCGCAATATCTCATCAGACGAGAGATCCTGAAGGATCTTGGCGCCCACCATTGTCCGATAATTGTAAGCTAATAACAAGAGGATATTTTTGTCCATAGTTACTAAGAACGAACGATTGATTTGTAATTTTGTTTACAGAATTTCGAATCTGAGCGAAAAAGATCGAAAAAGGGACACTGGAAAGATATAATCTTTCTAAGTTTCAGGAGTTTCAAGATTTCTAGAAACTGTTCTTAAGTCGGTTGTTATAGTAGAAGTAGAACAAGAGAAATGAACAAAGTTAGTCTGAAAGTGAATGTATATGTACGGAGGATCCTTCGTCTTCGTTTTGTAGTATTTTTATTTTGTTTATTTCTTGCACGTGTCATCATTGGGTACTGGAAGCAAAGACAAATCTCTTTGACATTTTGGCAAGAGCTAAGAAACATACTTAAGATCTTATAATTAGGAACGAATGCTAATTCTGTTCTGTTTACTGGGCTAGTTTGAGATATCTTTTTTAAGATACCATGCTCGAAAATAGTAAGATGATACAATACTTAATATTGAAGAGATCCGGTCCGCGCAGTAATGTTGAAACTTCAAAAGTGTATCTCCCTTGGATCGAAACATACAGTAGTCTACAGTTGTCGAGTTGTGACGTTGCGTCACAGGAGTGACGTCCCTTCGTGTAGCCGACCCGCCGGCAGACGAAAGGGTGGGGCAGTTCACTTGCAACTGCATGGACTAAAGAAAACTGATTTAAAATTTGAAGAAGTACATTTTAATTCCGAATTATTTTAACTCCTTGATATGGAAGGTGAAGGTATGGATATTCTGTATAGTCAATATATAGAATATGCCCCATCGTTTGATCTGCCGACTCTTGTGATGCAACGTCACAACTCGGGAATACCGTATTAATTTGAAGCGTAACTTGGATTTTCTAATCGGATCAAAAAGGTATCTTGTACAACGAGGCCTCATGTGGGACCTGTGTACCACATTTCAGAAAGATCCATGAAATAATACCTGAGAATTCACGATAACTACGTTTCAAGGGGAAATCCAAGATGGTCACCTGGCGGCCATATTGGATTTTCGAATCGGACCGCAAAAGGTATCTTGCACAACTGGGCAACAAGGGGAATCCGTGTACCGAATTTGAGGAAGATCCATGCAGTACTTCCTCAGAAATCTCGATAACAAAGTTGCATGGGAAAATCCAATATGGCAGCCTGTTGGCCTTATTGAATTTTCGAATCGGATCAGAAAAGGTATCATGCACAACTAGACGACAAGGGGAACCTGTGTACCAAATTTGACAAAGATCCATGCATAGTTATTGAGAAATCGCAATAACAAAGTTTCATAGGGAAATCCAAGAGGGGCGCCTGGTAGCCATATTGGACTTTCGATTCGGACCGAAAAAGGTATCGTGCACAACCAGACCCTAAGGGGAATCTGTGTACCAAATTTGAGAAAGATCAATGCAGTACTTCCTGAGAAATGACGATAAAGTTTCATGGACAAATCCAAGATGGCTGTCTGGTGGCCATACTGGATTTTCGAATCGGACCAGGAAAGGTATCTTGAACAACTAGAGATAGATCCAGATTTGAGATAGATCCATGCAGTAGTTCCTGAGAAATCGTGATAACAAGGTTTCATGAGGAAATCCAAGATGGCTGCCTGGTGGCCATATTTTATTTTCGAATCGCACCAGACAAGGTATATGGCACAACTAGACCCAAGGGGAACCTGTGTACCAAATTTGAGATAGATCCATGCAGTGGTTCCTGAGAAATCGCGATAACAAGGCTTCATGGGGAAATCCAAGATGGCTGCCATGTGGCCATATTGGATTTTCGAATCGGACCAGAAAAGGTTTCTTGCACAACTACAGCCCAATGGGAACCCGTGTACCAAATTTGGGAAAGATCCATGCAGTAGTTCCTGAAAAATCGTGATAACAAGGTTTTAAGAGGAAATCTAAGATGGCTGCCTGGTGCCATACTGTATTTTCGAATCGCACCAGAAAAAGGTATCTTGCACAACTAGACCTCAAGGGGAACCTGTGTACCAAATTTGAGAAAGATCCATGCAGTAGTTCCTGAGAAATCGTGATAACAAGGTTTCATGGAGAAATCCAAGATGGCTGCCTGGTGGCCATATTGGATTTTTGAATCGGACCAGAAAAGGTATCTTGCACAACTAGACCGCAAGAGGAACCTGTGTACCAAATTTGAGGAAGATCCATGCAGTAGTTCCTGAGAATTCGTGATAACAAAGTTTCATGGGGAAATTCAAGATGGCTGCCTGGTGGCCATATCGGATTTTCGAATCGGACCAGAATAGGTATCTTGCACAACTAGACCCCAAGGGGAACCTGTGTACCAAATTTGAGAGTAGTTCCTGAGAAATCGCGATAACAAGAATTGTTTTTTTTACCTGAATTTACCTGATTCTAGGGTCGTTAGGAAAGCATAAAATGCTTGTTAGACCCGTCTTGAAACTGTCATCTATGTATGCGCAGGGTGCGGGGGGTGGACCGGTGTCCCTTACATACACGATGGTACAAATTTCAGTACATGGTTTTTCCATGTGACGTTGAGTCCAGATTTGAAGGCGTTGATGGAAGGAGCATTCACTATGCTCTGGGGGAGACTGTTCCAGTTTGACACAACTCGGTGGCTAAAAAAGTACTTGCGAACATTAAGGCGTGCACGGGGTTTAAATAACTTCAAATCATGGCCTCTGGTTGGCAGCGATAATCTCACAAAAAATGTTTCTGGATCAATGTTGTCAAAGTGCCTGAGAATCTTGAATGTCTGGATCATGTCCTGACGAAGTCGTCTGTACTCTAAAGTAGGAAGGCTAAGCTTCCTTAATCTGTCTGGATACTGTAAATCCTGAAGATCGTGGATCATCCTGGTTGCTCTGCGCTGGACCCCCTCCAGTAACCTAATGTGCTTCACTAGATATGGATTCCAGACAGGGCTGGAATACTCCAAATGAGGGCGCACCAGGGACTTGTAGAGAAGGGTGAAACTGACCGAATCCAAATCGCGGAAATGGTGCCAGATCAGTCCAAGCATCCGATTTGCTTTCTTGACGCACTCAGCTTTACGGACGGACGACGGACGGACGGACTGACTGAGCGACTGACTGACGGACGGACGGACGACGGACCACAGACGAAAAGTGATTTGAACAGCTCACCATCTGGTGATGGTGGGCTAAAAAAGAAAAGGGGTCCTGTGTCGTCAAACGATGAAGAAACTGCCAGCAGGTCGTGGACAGAAAAATGCCAGGCCACATAAGGCCGTCCTCGTGAAGGAATGCGAGGCTACCACCACCAGTATGGACGACGGCTGAATTATGAATGACGGACGCTTGTAATTGAGATTCACAAAGTACAAATGGTGCGTCTACACCCATATTACATATTAAAATTTGGTTAACCGATGCATGCAATGTTATCACTTTCAGCTTAAAGCGGCTTTTCGAGTGCAAGGCGACATTATGAACGGTTCTAGTAGAAGAAATGGGAAGCCATGCTGGCATAAAAAGGTACAGTATAGCGCACTCATCATTTGAATTGACTTGAAGAAATTTATTTCGCCATTAATATATAGAACATTATTTGTCACATATACATTGACGGACTCACAACCCCATGGAGCCTATTTTATCCCTTCGTGCGAAATAATAGTGCCTTAGATAGCGGGTGAATACAAAGAACATATTGCTATATATCATGTTCTGTCAGTTTCTTCGTAGCAATCAAAATAGTAGGTAGTTTGTCAAAATAATCCGGAAAACTTAAAGGCACTAAAGTTGAATGATGAGAACAGTTGTGTGTAAACTGAAGAAGTAAGTAGTCATTCAGTTCTGTCAAGATTAACATTTCATTTCATTTCGTGTGTTCATATTTACTGTTAGGCTGATTGATTGTTTAGCATGACATATCGTTAGCTGAAGATGTGTGGAATAGGTGTTGCCTCAGACAACATTGCCATAGGAAAGAGGATTTTTTCTGGCTATACTTTCATTGATATGAATAATAACACCGATATTTCTACTGATTTTCTTAAACATTAAATTAATGAGTTGAGTTTATCATTTAAATATACTCCAAGGTATTTGAACTGGCAAACATTTCAATTATATCTTTATTAATTCTTAACTCAGGTCTAATATTACGTACATTGTGTTTATTTGGTTTTATAAGCATCGTCTTAGTTTTTTTAATGTTTAAAGAGAGTTTATTGCAGGAGAACCAGTCATATAGCTTATCAAGTTCAATGGAGATTGTTATTGATAAAGTTCCGATGTCCTTGTCTGAAAGTATAACGCTAGTATCATCAGCAAAAGGGTAATATCTGCAAGCATATAAGTAAAATGGGCCCTAAAATGGAACCTTCAGGTACTCCATGTGTTATATGTTGCAATAAGGATATGGGGTTTTCAAATTGCACATACTGTTGGCGATTAGATAAATAGCTTTTGAACCAATTGACTCCGACAGGAAAACCATAATAACTTAATTTACACCGAAAAATATTCTGATTCACAGTACCGAAAGCACAGTAAAGAATAGTTGCTATGCTGTGACTTGAGGTCACTTTACTGCAGCTAACAAAGACAGTAAAGAATAGTTGCTACACTGTGACTTTAGGTCACTTTACTGCAGCTAACAAAGACAGTAAAGAATAGTTGCTATGCTGTGACTTTAGGTCACTTTACTGCAGCTAACAAGGACAGTAAAGAATAGTTGCTATGCTGTGACTTTAGGTCACTTTACTGCAGCTAACAAGGACAGTAAAGAATAGTTGCTATGCTGTGACTTTAGGTCACTTTACTGCAGCTAACAAAGACAGTAAAGAATAGTTGCTATGCTGTGACTTTAGGTCACTTTACTGCAGCTAACAAGGACAGAACCGCCAGAAGCGGGAAGTGATTTGCACGCAAACCAAACTGGTTACAACAAACAATATTATATTCCTCCAAATAATTGCACATCATATTAGCAACTATTATTTTTTTTTATAATTTTACTGAAAAAAGGTAAGATTGAAATAGGTATATAATTTTCGAATGAGGTATCTCCAGATTTGTAAATAATGTTTGCTATTTTTATGTTATGAGGAACAACACCCATTCTGAAGGATCAATTTATTATGTGTATTAAAGGCTTTGCGATCAGATTGGTGACATGTTTCAGTAATATCATACGTATGTAATCGATTCCAGGTGAGCTATTTTTTTTAGCAGCGAGATCACCTGTATCTATTCTTTTATGAATATGACTTTTTGCAGGCGCTTTCAGAAACCGATCCAATTCAAAGCCCGTTCCTTTTCATTCACCAAACGCTATATAGACGATCTTCTCGCTGTGGATAATCGCTGCATAAATGACGCAGTGAAGGATATATATCCACCTTCACTGGATTTGAAGGAAACTATAGATAGCCCTACAGGCACATCATATTTAGATCTATATCTCTATAAAAATGAAGCGGACATTCTCTCTCGTCGACTTTACGACAAAAGAGATGATTAAAATTTCGACATCGTAAACTATCCCTTTCTGGATAGTAATATTCCAGTGGGACCTGCATATGGCGTATACATATCTCGCCTAGTAGCATTTGCTAGATCCTGTGTTAAATGTGACGATTTTAATCAACGTCACAAAACATTGTTGCAGCAACTTATAAAACAGGGTTACTCTAACAAGCGCCTTCACTCAAAGTTTCTGAAATTGGGCGATACATATCGCATGGTGATAGCAAAATACGAGCGTAGCGTGCAAGATCTATGACGTT
>JAVTVY010052692.1:0-26429 GCA_036873755.1 Hanleya hanleyi
ACTTGGTAACCCATAAGATGGTCTGTTTATATGTTAAACATACAAGTGTATGTCAAAAAAAGACGTGAAAATCTTAAGTTTTATAATTTGGCCTGTAGTCAAAAAGGTGCCGAAATGTCGTGCGCCAAAATGTCACATGCCTAAATGTCGTACTCTTCACACTGAAATGTCGTGTGCCGAAACTGTTTCATGTTGTGACAGTATTTTGCAGTGTATTTACCAGAATCTATCATTTATCAGGCGAAACTATAAGCAAATTAGTTGAATCCATGACATTTCGGCACATTTTTGTTATAATTTCGCCTACTAAATGATAGATTATGGTTATATTCACTGCTTGGTTTAAGACAGATTTAAATGTTTGATATTTGCTGAGGGAAGCGAGGCCAAAAAATTTTCCCGAAATGTATTTCCTCATGCCAATTTGACTCATTTCAGAGCTTGGGTGAAAGTTTTCACGAGAAAAAGTCAAAATATAGGAAATATAGGAGGTTTTGAGTAAAATATAGGAAAATATAGGAATGACTCAAAAACATAGGAAACTATAGGGGGAAAAGGAGGCACTTGCAGGCCTGCATTTTACTTTGAAAACTGATAGAGATGACATAAAAAAAATTGTCTGTTCAACATTAATCAGCCTAAAAAATTCATCATTTTCTGTTTAGGTCTCTTCTACCGTTCTTCGTCTGATCTTGGACTCGCAGGGCAAGTTTTGGTCATTTTTAACTTCACGTATGAAAACGTTCCACACTTGGGAGAGGTTATAGCTAAGATTTTTCCCTATGCCAGTAATATATGATTATTGTGCACTTAGTTCTAGCTTTGTACCTTTGAAGTTTCCTGACATGAGTTTTGTTGAGAGAATGGTACAAAGAATATAAGTCGACCTAAATGGATGCCAAAATTGTCACCTTTCAGGAAAAAATTCGAATTTACTTAACCGCTGTACTCCAGTGAAGTTTATGGTAGATATAATTCAAAACAAATACTGAAGCTCACACATATGTATAGCTGCCTTAGTTATGTATTGAAGGACGTACCAACACTAAATTAAAAAATTTTGCTGAAAGATGACGATTTCGGCGTCCACTGAGGTTGACTTGTAAATGTATTCTTGGACAGTTCTCTCGATTAGCTTCATTCCGGAAAGGGTGCAAAGCTGAATATAAGTGCGCAATAATGATATTATTATTAGGCCTACCTGCATGGGAAAGAATAGGCATGTGGCCTAGCTATGAGGGAGGCAAGTACCCATGAAACTTAGCTAGGGAGACGTCATTATACAGGCTACAAATCTTCGCTACAGAAAATTACTAATTACTAAATTACTAATTTTTTAGGCTGATTACATCTTTAACATACATGTTGTTGAAAGTATCATCATACCCAAATCACAAATGGTACAACTTTCAGTTTCAATTTCTCAGTCATATAAAGCAATATATACTCATACAGATCTGTGGAATAGCAGAAGTTGACCGATTTTGGCGTGAAAATGTTCAGGGTATCAACTCGTCGACAAATCCTGCATGCCTTCTGTTAGCCTATCATCTTCATTGGAATCGGTAATCAGAGCACATTTTCCATCCCAGCGAGCTTCGTGAAAACTGTGTGACTGTAAAATACACCAACATGGAAAGACACTGGAATAAAATCTTAGAGAAACATGGGGCTCCGCCTATACATGTAGGTGGTTGCAGCAGTTAACAAAAGCAATTTAGTCAAAAGGTCGCAACCCTACATGTACACCAACAAGGCAGTCCATTGGTCCCCCCCCCACCCCACCCCCACATTGCTTGGCAGTCCTAAATTTCAATGCAAAATGATATTCAATACTGGGAAATCATAATTTGAACTTTACATTGTTGAAACTTGTAGTTCACCAGTTTTTGACCCAGCAACACTACACGGGAGGAAACTGTTCACTACATGGGAGGAAACTGTTCACCAAGCACTGTTGGCAAGTATAGATGGAGCCACTATAGCACCACCACAATATTAGGTTATGGGGTGGGGTGAGGCTTAGTTCGGAGTACCTGGGTATGGGGACTACCCTCCAGGGGTAATGGTGGTCTCCTGCAATTGTCCAATGATGTGAGCTTTCAGAATATATGAGGTTATGACATGTGGCCAGTTTTAGTTCTGGAGATATGTGGGGACCAGTTGGATGTGTCCCATACAGGTACAATGATTTAAGCTTTCAGAATATATGAGGTTATAAGGTGGGGTGAGGCTTAATTCAGGAGATAGAGGGTGGGGCTCCCATAAAATATCAGGGTAAGACAGGGTTGGGAGAGACTTAGTTTAGGAGATGAAGCCGAGAAGCTGTGGACAGGTTGAATTGTACCTTGAGTTGTCCTAAAACTGGGACATATAAACAGATTGTGGCAAATACAGCGAGTTTTCACAGCTATGCTACAGGCTCAAATTACAACTGAAATTGTATTAAAAAGAGAGAAAAATATGCATCTAAGAGAACCAGAAAAAGTAACGAGAGATCCTGAAGGATCTTGGCGCCCACCATTGTCCGATAATTGTAAGCCAATGACAAGAGGATCTTTTTGTCCATTGTTACTAAGACGATTGAGTTGTAATTTTGTTTACAGAATTTAGAATCTGAGCGAAAAAGTTCGAAAAAGGGACACTGGAAAACACCAAGATATAATCTTTCTAAGTTCCAGAAGTTTCAAGATTTCTAGAAACTGAACTTATGTCGGTTGTTATAGTACAAGAGAAATGAGCAAAGTTAGCCTGAAAGTGAATGTACATGTACGGACGATCCTTCGTCTTCGTTTTGTAGTATTTTAATTTTATTTATTTTTTTGCATGTGTCATCATTTGGTACTGGAAACGAAGAAAAATCTCTTTGACACTTTGGCATATTTAAGATTTTATAACTTGGAACGAATGCTAATTCTGTTCTGTTAACTGGACTAGTTTGAGATACTTTTAAGATAACATGCTCGAAAATAGTAAGATGGTACAATACTTAATACTGAAGGCATCCGGTCCGCGCAGTAATGTTGAAACTTCGAATTTGAAAGTGTCTGGATCTTGATTATTTCCCATGGATCGAAACATGCAGTAGTTTACAGTTGTCGAGTTGTGACATTGTGTCACAAGAGTGACGTCCCTCATGTAGCTGACCCGCCGGCAGACGAAAGGGTGGGGCAGTTCACTTTCAACTGCATGGACTAAATACATTTTAATTCCGAATTATTTGAACTCCTTGATATGGAAGGTGAAGATATGGATATTCTCTATAGTCATTATATAGAATATGCCCCACCTTTTGATCCATCGACTCTTGTGATGCAAGGTTAGAACTCGGGAATACCGTATTAATTGGATTCTCGAATCGGACCGATAAAGCTATCTTGCAAAACTAGGCCCCATCTGGGACCTGTGTACCAAATTTCAGAAAGATCCATGAAATATTTTCCGAGAATTCAAGATAACAGTGTTTCAAGGAGAAATTCAAGATGGCCACCTGGCAACCATATTGGATTTTTGAATCTGACCAAAAAAGGTATCTTGCACAACTGGACCACAAGGGGAATCTGTGTACCAAATTTGAGGAAGATCCATGCAGTACTTCTTGAGAAATCACGATAACAAAGTTTCATTGGGAAATCCAAGATGGGCGCCTGGTGGCCATATTGGATTTTCGAATCGGACCAGAAAATGTATCTTGCACAACCTGGTGGCCATATTGGATTTTCAATTTGAACCGAAAAAGGTATCTTGCACAACTAGATCATAAGGTGAACCTGTGTACCAAGTTTGAGAAAGATCCATGCAGTACTTCCTGAGAAATGACGATAAAGTTTCTTGGGGAAATCCAAGATGGCTGCTTGGTGGCCAAATTGGATTTTTGAATTGGACCAGGAAAGGCATCTTGCACAACTAGACCCCAAGGCGAACCCGTGTATCAAATTTGAGAAAGATCCATGCAGTAGTTCTTGAGAAATTGTGATAAGGTTTCATGGGGAAATCCAAGATGGCCACCTTCTGGCCATATTGGATCTTCGATTGGGACCGAAAAAGGTATCTTGCAAAACTAGACCCTAAGGAGAATCTGTGAACCTAATTTGAGAAAGATCCATGCAGTACTGAGAAATGGCGATAACTAAGTTTCATGTGGAAATCCAAGATGGCTACCTGGTGGCCATATTGGATTTTCGAATCGGAAGAGAAAGGGTATCTTGCTCAACTAGACCCCATGTGGCACCTGTGTACCAAATTTAAGAAAGATCCATGCAGTAGTTCCTGAGAAATTGCAGGAACAAAGTTTCATGTGGAAATCCAAGATGGCTGCCTGGTGGCCATATTGGATTTTCGAATCGGAAGAGAAAGGGTATCTTGCTCAACTAGACCCCATGTGGCACCTGTGTACCAAATTTGAGAAAGATCCATGCAGTAGTTCCTGAGAAATCGCGGTAACAATGTTTCATGGGGAAATCCAAGATGGCTGCCTGGTGGCCATATTGGATTTTCGAATCAGACCAGAAAAGGTTTCTTGCACAACTAGACCCCAAGGGGAACCTGTGTACCAAATTTGGAAAAGATCCATGCAGTAGTTCCGGAGAAATAGCGGTAACAAGGTTTCATGGGGAAATCCAAGATGGCTGCCTGGTGGCCATATTGGATTTTCGAATCGGACCAGAAAAGGTTTCTTGCACAACTAGACCCCAAGGGGAACCTGTGTACCAAATTTGGAAAAGATCCATGCAGTAGTTCCGGAGAAATCGCGGTAACAAGGTTTCATGGGGAAATCCAAGATGGCCGCCTGGTGGCCATATTGGGTTTTCGAATCGGAAGAGAAAGGGTATCTTGCTCAACTAGACCCCATGTGGCACCTGTGTACCAAATTTGAGAAAGATCCATGCCGTAGTTCCTGAGAAATCGCGGTAACAATGTTTCATGGGGAAATCCAAGATGGTTGCCTGGTTGGATTTTCGAATCGGACCAGAAAAGGTTTCTTGCACAACTAGACCCTGAGGGGAACCTGTGTACCAAATTTGAAAAAGATCCATGCAGTAGTTCCTGAGAAATCGCGGTAACAAGCTTTTATGGGAAAATCCAAGATGGCTGCCTAGTGGCCATATTGGATTTTCGAATCGGACCAGAAAAGATTTCTTGCACCACTAGACCCCAAGGGGAACCTGTTTACCAGATTTGAAAAAGATCCATTCAGTAGTTCCTGAGGAATCGCGGTAACAAGTTTTCATGGGGAAATCCAAGATGGCTGCCTGGTGGCCATATTGGATTTTCGAATCGGACCAGAAAAGGTTTCTTGCACAACTAAACCCCGAGGGAAACCTGTGTACCAAATTTGAAAAAGATCCATGCAGTAGTTCCTGAGAAATCGCGGTAACAAGCTTTTATGGGGAAATCCAAGATAGCTGCCTGGTGGCCATATTGGATTTTCGAATCGGATCAGAAAAGGTTTGTTGCACAACTAGACCCCAAGGGGAACCTGTGTACCAAATTTGGGAAAGATCCATGCAGTAGTTCCTGAGAAATCGCGGTAACAAGGTTTCATGGGGAAATCCAAGATGGCTGCCTGGTGGCCATATTGGATTTTCGAATCGGACCAGAAAAGGTTTCTTGCACAACTAGACCCCAAGGGGAACCTGTGTACCAAATTTGGAAAAGATCCATGCAGTAGTTCCGGAGAAATCACGGTAACAAGGTTTCATGGGAAAATCCAAGATGGCTGCCTGGTGGCCATATTGGATTTCCGAATCGGACCAGAAAAAGGTTTCTTGCACAACTAGACCCCAAGGGGAACCTGTGTACCAAATTTGGAAAAGATCCATGCAGTAGTTCCTGAGAAATCGCGGTAACAAGCTTTTATGGGGAAATCCAAGATGGCTGCCTGGTGGCCATATTGGATTTTCGAATCGGATCAGAAAAGGTTTGTTGCACAACTAGACCCCAAGGGGAACCTGTGTACCAAATTTGAGAAAGATCCATGCAGTAGTTCCTGAGAAATCGCGGTAACAAGGTTTCATGGGGAAATCCAAGATGGCTGCCTGGTGGCCATATTGGATTTTCGAATCGGACCAGAAAAGGTTTCTTGCACAACTAGACCCCAAGGGGAACCTGTGTACCAAATTTGGAAAAGATCCATGCAGTAGTTCCGGAGAAATCGCGGTAACAAGGTTTCATGGGGAAATCCAAGATGGCTGCCTGGTGGCCATATTGGATTTTCGAATCGGACCAGAAAAGGTTTCTTGCACAACTAGACCCCAAGGGGAACCTGTGTACCAAATTTGGAAAAGATCCATGCAGTAGTTCCTGAGAAATCGCGGTAACAAGCTTTTATGGGAAAATCCAAGATGGCTGCCTGGTGGCCATATTGGATTTTCGAATCGGACCAGAACAGGTTTCTTGCACAAGTAGACCCCAAGGGGAACCTGTTTACCAGATTTGAAAAAGATCCATTCAGTAGTTCCTGAGGAATCGCGGTAACAAGTTTTCATGGGGAAATCCAAGATGGCTGCCTGGTGGCCATATTGGATTTTCGAATCGGACCAGAAAAGGTTTCTTGCACAACTAGACCCCGAGGGGAACCTGTGTACCAAATTTGAAAAAGATCCATGCAGTAGTTCCTGAGAAATCGCGGTAACAAGCTTTTATGGGGAAATCCAAGATGGCTGCCTGGTGGCCATATTGGATTTTCGAATCGGATCAGAAAAGGTTTCTTGCACAACTAGACCCCAAGGGGAACCTGTGTACCAAATTTGAGAAAGATCCATGCAGTAGTTCCTGAGAAATCGCGGTAACAAGGTTTCATGGGGAAATCCAAGATGGCTGCCTGGTGGCCATATTGGATTTTCGAATCGGACCAGAAAAGGTTTCTTGCACAACTAGACCCCAAGGGGAACCTGTGTACCAAATTTAGAAAAGATCCATGCAGTAGTTCCGGAGAAATCGCGGTAACAAGGTTTCATGGGGAAATCCAAGATGGCTACCTGGTGGCCATATTGGATTTTCGAATCGGACCAGAAAAGGTTTCTTGCACAACTAGACCCCAAGGGGAACCTGTGTACCAAATTTGTTAAAGATCCATGCAGTAGTTCCGGAGAAATCGCGGTAACAAGGTTTCATGGGGAAATCCAAGATGGCCGCCTGGTGGCCATATTGGATTTTCGAATCGGACCAGAAAAGGTTTCTTGCACAACTAGACCCCAAGGGGAACCTGTGTACCAAATTTGAAAAAGATCCATGCAGTAGTTCCTGAGAAATCGCGGTAACAAGAATTGTTTACGGACGGACGGACTGACTGACTGACTGACTGACGGACTGACTGACGGACGACGGACCACGGACGAAAAGTGATTTGAACAGCCCACCATCTGATGATGGTGGGCTAAAAAACCACCACTGCACTTTACATCCGTGAAATACATGCCTATGGCAAGCCCTTTCAGTATTTAATCATTTATTGCATATGTGTGAAATAAATTAACTTTTTCACTTATGTTGAAAAGTTGTATACATATATATGTGAAGGTTTTACACATCTATAGACATATGTGTAAAAGTTTTACATATATGTCAAATAAATCAACTATTCCACATAAAAGTTAAAAAAAGTAAAAAAGTGTTCAACATAGGTATAAAACTTTTACACACATGTGGAATAAATCCGCGCTTTTAGATACATGTTGAAATTTTTTATACATATATTGAAAAATTTTTGACGTATGTGAAAAAGTTTTCAACATATATTTTTCAACATATTTAAAGCAAAAGTTTTCAACATATTTAATCATATATGATTAAATGCTGAAACGGCTTGCCATGCATGCCAATCATTGAGTCAAATTGAAAAGGCAGAATTTGTCGTCATTGACTGATTATGGAATCTCGTGGATATCGACAAACAGTTAGCATGAGATTTTCATTGCGTGACCTCTAGATGGTATTTCCCTGATATACCATATTGGTTTGTCTATTGGTTACAAATTAGATCACATACCGACACTTTGCCCTCTCAATACCATCAGTTACAGATTAGCTGTTATTCAGTACCGATAACAGATACTTATTGCTTTAATACGATCAGCTACAAACTGGACCAAATGCTGATACTCTGTTGTTTCTACACAATGACAGCGATCATATTTGGGTTCCAGTTCATCAGCACACTCTTCCAGTTGGTGCTAGGTGCATTTATCCCCCCTTGTGTGTGGAGCTCTTTAATGTTTAAACGTTTCAAAATCTACCGCCATTACATGTGAGAAACACGTGAAATCATCAGTGAGTAACCCGGTAACAGTTACAGACAGCTACTTTCTTCGATATTTACCAATGACCACTGATAACCTGATATTTAACACTTGAGACTTCAGCTATCCCCGTCAGTGTATTGCTGTGAATCTCCAAACAAAACGTGACCGAATCGGAAATCGCAACAGCAACAACAACAGCAACAACAACAACAACTTAATTATTTTAGTTCATCCTAGCGCGATTTAGCAAATTTGACATATCTCCCCTATAACCCCATGCGGAGGAGAGATGTATCTGGAAAGAAATAGGAGGCCTTAATATATCGATAACGTAGCACATGCCAATATCAGTTGTTGTTATAACAAATTTGCAAATGAAAAACAATGTTGTTGTCGTTGTTGCTGTTGTTGCTAATACAATTTGGCCTAGTATGACTAATAGCGACCAATTTCACTGCATTTTTTAGTCTTCGTTAAAAACTTAATCATCCCTGGACCAAAGACCATGGAATAAAGAAGAACCTGTCAGCATGATTTCTGTATCATTTTGTCATTGTTTCCAACCAAACTTTGGTTGCCTAGAAGCGTACAGGGGCTACTCCGGATATTTTCTGTGTAACCAATTAGTGGGGGTGTTTGAATTTCATTATTTGGACAACTTTTATTCCATTACTGGTGCTAATTTTGCTGTATAAATAAAGTTGGTCTCTTATGAATATCCTTGCACCAATAAAACATTATATTCTAACTATTAAGTCCCGTTATTTCACACAAATGACGCACCCACCAAGAAAAACTCCACCGTCATAAAGTGTGTGGAGCAGTCATTATCTACAGCTAACGTTGATTGCCTATGCAACATTTGCCAGTGAACCACATTGTGAAGGAGAAGAATAAGTGCTCCCTTGTGGCGCGATTTTCAGTGTAGTCAGATATTGCTCCACAGCAAATGTTCACGGCAAGGAAACTGAATTTCGCCAATTCTGACAAATAGTCAGAAAATCAACTCATCGGAAAGTACTATGTTTAGCAAATATCTGAATTGCTTCATGGAAATCCAAGCATTTGAAATGGTCGATAGCTTTTTCAATGGTGTAAATACGGATGTCGTCTGCTTCATTTATTCGCCAAGTTCACCACCCAAGCAGAAATTAGATAGCACAGAATAAAGACAATACTGGTTTGTATTCTCGTATAAAATTTCATTTCATTCTGTTGGATATTTTTCTATGCAGAAGGAATATAAGCTTCCAACCCACGCTATTACAACTCACATGCTAATTGGTCACACTAGGCTACAGCCCAGCCAGAATGAACAGTTATACAATTGAACTGATTAGAGTCTTATTCTCAGAAGTTTCATTTCCAGAACTTTGAGATATTTACCCTCTAATGGATCAGGCAGTAGACCTATATTACACTGTTCCTGATTTGGGAGTCTGATAGCCTGGATTGCATGTGAACAAAGAAGCGTCCCAACAGGAATAACTTTTTATAATTACAGGCTTCATGGCTAGCCTGGTGACGGGCATTGATCATACATAATAAAAGAGATTTTGTCAACCAAGTGGAAAACTCAAGAGATGACATTTTACAGAATAGTTGAGGGTTTCTCTTTCGAGATAGGTAATCTAGATCATTCCCAGAGAAGCACATTATAAAATTTCAGGTCATTCTGCAATCATATTTTAGCATTCATTAGCGTTCCATAGCAATCACAATAAAAAAATCTGAATGTAAAACCTCCTGATCCCCAGTCTCTTTCTGTAGTCTGTGTTTACAGTACTTCACAACACTTTACTGGACAAGACGTCGCATGACTCGAAGAAAAGTCATCCCTATAAAAAAAAAGGCTACCCCCACCCCCTCCTGAGTATGCTGAGTATCTTTGTGAAGCGGTACCAGAATGACAAGTGCTTTGCGCCTGGTAAAAACTCTGTCCTAGTAGTCTCCAACCCAAGCGACATGAACTGAATTTCTTGTTTGGAGTTTGATCACCAATGGCACTGACCATTATTATTTTTTCCTTTACAGCTTATTAGAAGATGGAGATCACTGATGCAAACTTGAATGCCTTGGCGGATTATCTTAAACAGACCCTTACCCCTGACTTGACTGTCAGAAGACAAGGTTTGAGATCATGTCACATTGTGTTGTGTGGGTGTGAGAGAGAGACAAGAGAGGCCAGACGTGTACATCTGTCTTTTCTAAAAATATCAGCTCCATCCTGTTCATTCATTATGGTTCTGTTGTTAATCATATTACGTAACCAAGATTGGAACAGAGACACTCTTAGAATCCTTGTTCATCCAAGTTTTGTAACAATATACGACATTCCAGTATTTACTGAATGAAAAATACTCCAGAGTTTAATCCTTTTGAAGATGTCTTGCCCTTGATCACTGTTGTCATGGTTGTTGGAGTTTATTTTGTTTCAATCATTATCATATAGTTGTGTTGTAATTGTTCTGTATATGTCCTGGGTGTCACTATGATGTCTTGAGAGGAGGTCAATTCCTAGGCTTACTTGTTGGAGAACCCAGTATCGTGCTGTACAACATAGGGAAATAATATTTGGTTGGGAGCTGTAAAGGGTCTTTTGCACCCAATTATCCCCCCAGCAGACTGTATGTAGACTGGTTGGGCATGAGAAGTGGAACTCCTATTCACAATTGTTTCTGAATTCAGAAATTGTTATCCGAATCATCATTCATGTCTATAAATAATGTTCTTCTACCATGTCTATATAGTTTAGTTTCCCAGTTTGTAAAATGCTGATGAAAGAGTTCTGTATAAGCATGATAAAATTAAAATTAGAAGCCTTACAAAAGGTAACTTGAAATTCAATAATTGTAATAATTTGTGTTTACAGCGGAGAGTTTTCTGCAGTCTGTGGAAGGGAACCAGAATTACTCTCTCTTACTGTTACAGTTGATGGATAAAGACACGATCGAAGCTCACGTCCGTGTTAGTGCTGCCATCACCTTCAAGAACTTTGTCAAACGCAACTGGAAAATTGTGAGCATTCTTTCTTTTCTTGCAATACTCCAATAAAATCCATGTTGTTGTTTCATCTAATACTCTCAAGATAATGGAGTTTAAGTTAGACCTAACAACAATAATAATGTCATTTTTGTACACGAGTATACTCTTTTTATTAAAGTTTTTGCAAATAGAATATTAAAATATTTTTCCACATCACAGCCATTCCAAGGTGACTCCCGTGACATCGCTACTCATTTTTATACGCCCGCCAAAAAGGCGGACGTATTATGTGATGGCGGTTTCCGTCCGTCTGTCCGTCCCCCGTGTCCGGTGTATATCTGGAACAGTTTTCTATTTACAGTTCCAATTTTTGGTGAGTGGATACCCACGGGGAGACGATGTGTCGCGTACCAAAATGAAGGTCAAGGTCAGAGGTCAAAGGTCACTGGTCACTGGCCTAAAAAACAGGAAATCACTGAAGTGTTCATGTCCGGTCTATATCTGTGAACGTTTTCTATCCACAGTTGCAATTTTTTTGTGAGTGGATACGCTAGGTGGAGATGATGTGTCGCATACCAAAATTGAGGTCAAGGTCAGAGGTCAAAGGTCACTGTTGCCTAAAATCAGGAAATCATTGATCATTGACAGTTTTCTATCTACAGTTCTAATTTTTGGTGAGTGGATGCCCTAGGGGGGAACGATGTGTTGCACACAAAATGTAGGTCGAGGTCAGAGGTCAAAGGTCAGTGTCACAGAAAAATCAGGAAATCATTAAAAATTTCAAATTTTTTGTGAGTGGATTCAATAGGGGGAAACGAGGTGTCGCATACCAAAATATAGGTCAAGGTCGAAAGTCAAAGGTCACTGACCCCAAAATCAGGAAATTATTAAAAATAACTTTTTTTTGTGTCAGTAGATACATGAGGGGGACACGATGTGTCACATACCAAAATGTAGGTCAAGGCCGAAGGTCAAGGTCACTGTGACCCCCAAAATCATGAAATTGTTAAAAATCATGATTTTTTGTGTCCATTGATACACATCCTCACGAGCCAGTGTATCGATCGATCTGTTAGGATCGATACACTGGCTTGGTTAGTTACCCATATGAGTTCTGGATATAAATAGATAAAGAGGTTTCCTCTAAATCAACCCAATCAGTGAACGCGCTAAGCCAGTTGATTAGGCCAATCCGCTGCTGGGTATGAGATATGACAGGATTGAATTTCATTGCGGACTCAACTGCTTTGATGTCAAGTTGAAATCAACTTCAGAAGTCAAAGCAAAAACCGCAAGCTTGGGATACCGTCATGCTTATTCAAAACAAGCGCGGTGGATGAAATGTACGAGGGTAGCACCCTCACAATAAAACAACTTAAAGTGAACGTAAAGGCTGAGGCAACATGCACTCTGTGGGAAAGAACTACAATGAAAGTATCAAACAGCAGCAACAAATATTTTTGGGGATTTTTTTGCACCGAGTAGGAACGAAATTATCTCTGTTGTATTATTGTTCCCCGGCAGCAGCCATGTTGGCTATCTCACCTCAGAGCAGTGACGTCGTATCACCTTGGGAGCTCTCTACTTTGTGGAGTTAGAAAGCGCAGTAAGCATGTAAACATGTTATCGAAGACCCAGATTTCGACACTTCGTATAATATGCCTATCTCGCAGTGTCTCTGTCCCGCCAAACGGTAATAAAATTATTTTTACCTCACTTAAAAGTTTAGAACTTCCACACTCTGACGTTTCTGAATCGATGTTGTTGATCTCGGTGTCTTTGATCTACGATGCGACAATTCTGTTGGGATTGCATCTTCTTTAATTTCCTTCGCCTCCTGGCTCTCCTGCTGGGCGTCAACATCAGCCTTCCGTAGAGGTCAGGTTGGAAACATTCGGCTTTAAAATAGACCGAAAACAGCACAGATTTCTCGGTTGGAGTACAGTCTAGTCTGCCGATGTTGTGCAGCCACTGTTTGAGTCCCGGCTTCCCTAACGGGAATCTGTGTAATGATAACTTATCCGACTGTAGCGGTAGCAGAGGACAACCCGAGACGGATGTATTTTGCTTGCCATCACTGCGCCCTGACAAGTTTCAGCTCGGTAAACATTTGCTGGAGACACGCAACACAGTCAAAACACGCTTGAAACAACCGAGCCCCCCCACCTCCGCCATTACAATTCGTGTTACAGCAAATCCACAACAAAGTGATTCTACGTCACAGGAAAATATCACGTGCTACAAGGAAGCGTTTTCATTGGCGCAAGGCTACTGAATAGACGAACATGGCTGACGCCAGTCAATTGTTGCACCAGTCAATTATTCCGGTGTTTGGAATTATTTTTTCGGAAGAGAAAAAATCACAAAAAATATTTGTTGCTGCCAACTGATACTTTTAATATAGTTCTTCCACATCGCGTGTATGTTGTCACAGCCTTTACGTTCACTTTAAATAAAATATTTCTCACATTATTTTATTCATAAGAAAACTGAAATAATACAAAATCAGTCTATGAAGAACAGCTTTTTTTCTTTCTTGGACTTTTCGGCAATTCACTCATCGCCCGTTTCGTAGCCCTACTCAAGGAATGTTTTGCTGAGTATGCTTTTGGGCTATTTTCCAAGAGTGAGAGTTGATGGTAAAGCGTTTCTTTTCAACACATTTCTGTTGATCCCTGTCAAACAGCCTTTTCTTTTCTAGATGTTTTGCTTTATCTTCAGTTAATTTTGTGAATTCCCTTCTCTTTGTTTCCTTATTCTTATTCCGGTATTGTCTACACTTTTGTTTATAAACAGCAAATGCAGCATTGTTGATTTTAACTTCTCCCTCCTCTTTCTCTGCCCTTCTGTAGCTGTTAGTGGCATTTTGGATCAACTATTTTAGAAAGTAAGAATATAATAACAGATGTGCAGAAAAAAATGAAATTATCACATTAATTTGTTTGCTGGATAGCAAAGCCTGTACAGTGCGACTCCCGTGACAAAGAAACTGTGACTCCCGTGACAGCATTTTGAGAAGATTTTCTAGCAAATATAATACACTTAGATTTAAAATTAACCAGGTTTTAGTTGATGTTATAATAGATGATTTATAAACATAAACTGTTTATCTGTGGATGAGATAGGTCTCCGAGAACAAAACAATTATACTCACTTTTGTGACTCCCGTGACAGCAAAATGAGGTAGAATACATGCAGATAGCTCGAGCAACTTGTAACATCTGACAGTGATAAAGCACTCTGCTGCAACAGAGTGACCACTACCCTATATTTTGCCAAGTAGGTCAGTGTGATTGAACTAGTTCTCTGTGGAAAATTCCACCTGGCAGAATTGTACCACAGTGACCTCAGTGATGAGGCTGCAACAATGCATGTCTTCAAAAAGATCTGTGACCGCAATAAACTGAACAATCTCAAGGATATTCCATATCCAGTAACCCTGACCATATAGGTATCTGATAAGCTGCTTTAAACAATTCTTGTGTAAATTTGGAAAAATGAGTATGATGCACACTTAGCTTGGAATGGCTGCTCAGATAGTCATGAATGTATCGATACACATTGCATGGTAAACAGTGCATCTGCTCTGTTGTCAAGAGTAAATTATCTCTTCTTTCAAGTTCAGAACTAGTGATTTCCCCTTATAAGGGGAGATAATTACTCACAGCAACAGAGAAATAATGTGGCACGAGGTATGAACTCTGCGTGTCTGTCACAATGTTAAATGTTGACAAGAATATAAAACTGTTGACAATACTAGGAATTTCCCAGACTGGGGCAGTCTAACAACTTGGTAGTTGTCAATTCGCTCAGAAATGATGTAAAGCTTCAACAAAGTTGACGACGAAAATTAGATGCATCAAAACAGTTCTAAAAAGCTGCCTACTCATCCCATTAAAAAAAAAAAATTGACTGAAATCCATCTTACATGCATTACCTTTATAGAGAAGGGAGAATAGCATTCCCAAGACGGTAGGGTTCTTAGGAGGTGTTCTATTGGGGAGGGTGTGGATAAACTGTCAGTGTAATTTAATGTACATGTTTGTACTAAGAAATATACATTAAGATTTGAAATAAGGACACCCTACTTCAATAGTTGTCTTCAGGATATTGGATATTTTTCATGTGATCAGGTTTGGATCCTGTTAAATCATGTTCATCAAATCCATGATTTGTTTGCTGAGATGCATTATGATATGTGTCGTGTGGAGATGTTGGGCAGTGTATCATTACTTGTACATGAGTTATATATTTATGTTGTCAGCATGAAGCTGATAAAGTCCATGCTGAAGACAGAACTTCCATCAAACAGCTGATCGTGGGTCTGATGTTAAAGAGCCCTGAACAAGTACAGAAACAGGTACGAATGGTGTGTCAGGATCTCCCACTCCTAGTTATTAGCTGATTGATATGACATACATCAGGGCTGTTCCATTTGAAAATATGTACCCCCCACGGAAGGGAAAAAAAAAAATATATATTGGTGGGTGGGGTTGTCCAGAATAGAAATCTCTTGGTGGTCCCTCCAGGTAATAAATTGCTTCTCTTGGTGATTGTTTAAGCCTGTAAAAATATTGCTTCTATGGGTGGGCCCTCTACCAATATGCACTTTGTTATTTGGAAAGGGATTCCTTTTTAAGGGGAGACGCGCGTTGACATATCGGGGCTGAACAATAAAAAAATTGAAAATGAGATTTTGTATTTTTTACGTCCATAATGTGCCCAATTTTCACATAAATAAATTTATTGGCTGACAAAATCATTGAAAATAGTTTAATTAATACCTAATTACTCGTGTTGTTAAACGGTCTCTGTCATTATTCGCCTAAAACCGCTGAAAACGGCAAGTTTTAGTCGTTGACAACAACCATTTCCAGGTCTAGATCGTTGGCGTTGTTGTTGTTGCCGCATATCGTTGGAAAGCTGAAGTTACATGAATTTGGGTTAGATCGGCAATCTTCGCCTCAATCCGGTGTATTCCGGAGAGAAAATATAGTCGAACTCTTACGGAAACATCCATATATGGCAGAAGCTCATTATCATACGTCTCGGGCAATCTCACGTTCGGCTATTTCCGTATTTTCGCAGCTAAAGTGAGTTCTGGGGCTAGATTGACGTCTCGGGGTCTCGAAAACATCCTTTTATGGCGAAAGCTCATTACCATATCACTTCCGTGGATAGCGGAGCGTCCCGAGTGACGTCAATGGATGGCTGTGGGCATGCGCGGTCGGTCACTTCCTTGGCAACGGCTCAGAAGGAAATGGCAGCTGTTTCATCGCTTCAACTGTTTGAAGCGTGAAAAAACAATAAATCATGCCTATGCACAATTTTTGTATCGTTTGAACGTGCCAAGTTGTCAAGGAAATAGTAGAAACGACTCGTGGCTGTAGAAACCGAATAAAACTACAGTTTTTACGCTCCAGAGCGCCACTTCGAAGGTGTACAGCCAAGCATTTGCCATTTTCTCTGAAATCAGTTTTCCGGCCGATATCGTTCCTTAGAAAAAAATGTTTTCCCTTCCAAATAAAAAATGTGGGTGGGTGGGCTGCTATGATGAAAAAAAAAAATGCTTCTCTCCCAGGTTGTACTGGACATTTATTTGCTGTGCTTGGTGGAGGCAAGGAGAATTAATTTGCATATATTGGTTGTTGGGGTGTACAAAGTTTCCCTTCCGTGGGGGGTACATCTTTTTAAATGGAACAGCCCTCACCATCTCTGATGAAAATTGCTTTGTCACCATGTTTATTGTGTAAGTATGGGAGACATTGATTTGACTGATTGTAACATGAGATCAGGGATTCATACACGTCGGATTTTGCCACCGGTATTCGGTGGCAAAATTAACTAGGAAACTCAATTCGGACTGTAAAAAAACTGAAGTGTATACGTTTAACACAGTAAATATTCAATTCCGGTGAATGCTAAAACTCGTAATTCGACCAACAACTCCGTTTAAAATTGTTTTTAGACGTGCGCTCGCAGCCAACTCGATAAACATGATAAAACGGGGAATTCCAAGTTGAAACAGCTTCGGAAATTTCCTCCCACGGCTTGGGATCTTCGCCAGCCCAACGAACATATTCCAGAGAGAAAATATAGTAAAACTCTTACGGAAACATCCATATATGGCAGAAGCTCATTATCATACGTCTCGGGGGTCTCGGAAACATCCTTTTGTGACGAAAGCTCATTACCATATCACTTCCGCGGAGCTTCCCGAGTGACGTCAATTGATGTATGTGGGCATGCGCGATCGGTCACTTCCGTAGCAACCGCTCAGAAGGAAATGGCGGCTGTTTCATCGCTTCAAATGTTTGAAGCGTGAAAGAAACAATAGATCATGCCTAGATGCACAATTTTTGTATCGTTTGAACGCGCCAAGTTGTCAAGGAAATAGTAGAAACGACTCGTGGCTATAGAAACCAAATAAAACTACAGTTTTTACGCTCCAGAGTGCTACTTTGATGGCACACAGTCAACCATTTGGCTAGCAAATGTTTACGGCCCATTTTCTGTAAAATCGGTTTTTCAGTCGATATCGTTCCTTAGGAAAAATCGTTTGCTGCTATTTATTTATGGATCTTCAAGAAAAATTCAGGGAATATTCCTACGATATGAACACACATTATTGAATGGTTTTCAGTGGGAAATTATGTTATGTGGCTGTTACCTGGGAACTTTTTGCAGCAATTTTTTTTCAGTGAAAAGTATTACCAACTTTGTAGTTGTGTAAATCAATATCACAATCATACCATATTAAAATGTTCTAATAATATTAAAATGTTCTAAAATTTTTGAAACCAAACGGAACAAGGTGCCGTTTCAATGATTATGTCAAATTTGATGTTATATTACTTTATTCTAAGCTTAAACTCTTTCTCAGAACCATTACATATGGCGGCGGCAAAAACACAAAAAACCTCAATAGCAATCAGCACGCTGGTGGCAAAAACTGATAAAAACTCAATTGAGGTAAAAAAAAAATTCAGTATCCGGTGGCAAAATTTGGGACTTCTATGAATCCCTGGAGATTTGTTAAGGGTTCATCTAAAAATCAGCCAAGCCAGAAGAAATCACAATGTCTCTACTAGTTACACCATAAAAATGGTGACGAAGCAGTTTTCAATGAAGCTTTTACAAGATGGTGTATAGAAGACTGGTACCATCACTGGTTCACATTGTTATCTCCATTCAGTGTTCACTGAAATATAACACCAATAACATAAAAGATCCTTCAATAGCATATGGAAGTAAATTATAACTCAAGTTTTTTATGGCAGTGGAGCAAGGCTTTGGTGCTTGATGAATGTTCTAATATCCGCAATGAACCATTGCCCATCTGCAAGAAAGATTAAGTTGTTATCCATAAAATCACGTTTTCAGTTAATAATATATTACACAAATTAATAGTTATTGAATGATTGGACTTTTCTTCCTCAACTATTTTTCTGCTTTGTATCCTGGAAGTCACAAATAAATTACAATAAGTCACAATAAATTACTGAATGTTTCGAAACACATATCAAATTGAGTGCCCCCTTGGCCTGTGTCTTATCTCTAACACACATCAAATGAAGTGCCCCCTTTGCCTGTGTCTTGTCTTCAACATACAGATGAAGTGCACCCTTTGCCTGTGTTGTATCTTTTACACAATTTAAATTGAGTGTACCCTTGGGCTGTGTCTTAATTTTAACACTTATCAAACGCAATGCAGCCTTGGTCTGTCTTATCTTTAACACATATCAAACTGAGTGCACCTGTGGCCTGTGTCTTAACTCTTAACACATATCAAATTGAGTGCCCCCTTGGTCTGTGTCAAATTAAGTGCACCCTTGGCCTATGTCTTATCTATGACATGTTTAATCAGGGATGAAATTCAGCTGAAAAACCGATTTCAGTGCTTTTTGTTGAAAAGTCAGATTTCAAATGTGTTTGCCTTTCATTCCAAACATTCAAATTTGACCTTGTTATTTAAGGGGGGGGGGGGCATTTTTTAGTGTTTTGGGGGCTGTTTTTCATGTTTTCAGTGTTTTTTTTCGATTTGAGCAATTCTCATGGCTGTATAATGTGCTATATATTTCAGCTGAGTGATGCCATCAGTATCATAGGGAAGGAAGACTTCCCAGACAAATGGCCTGACCTCATTGCTCAGATGGTGGGCAAGTTTGACAGTGGGGACTTTCATGTTATAAACGGGGTACTTAGGACAGCACACTCCCTCTTCAAAAGGTGAGGATCATTCCACAGCATGTTATGACACAATGTTGACATTTATCCATATATCATCTGGAAGAAAGGAATTACGAGAGTATATGGAAGCTGGAATGCAATATGATAGAATACATGTACAAAATCCCAGATGCACGCAGAAAGTAGAAAGCATTAAGAATGCTTACTGATCACAGATAATCCTCTTGACAGTTACTGTCTCGAGATGGGGTCTTGAAAATGAGAAATTTAGTTCCTTCATGCTTTGCTTGTCACATGACTTGCTTTAATCCAGTTTGTCCACTGAAATTAATATAATATAGATGGCAAGCAACTCAGTTTGATGCAGCCTTCATTTGACGGTACAGAACTTGAAAAGAAGTTTCGCCAAATGTTGTCAGTGCATCTGAACCAGAGGGAATGTGAACGAGAAGGTCTTCTTTTTTTTCCAGATACCGTCATGAGTTCAAATCTCAAGAGCTGTGGACAGAAATCAAGTTTGTTTTGGACAACTTCGCTGCTCCCTTCACAAACCTCTTCAATGTAAGACATGTGACCATATATTAATTCAAACAAATGCCAGCGAAATCCAATTGTGCTATTTGGCATAACAACAAAACATCAGGGCATTCTACATAGGCAATCTGCTACCTACCATTTCCACTCAGTAACTGGTTGGCTACTGGTTGGTGGACAACTGATTGGTACAGGTAGGAATGGTCCCCTTGCGGTACTGCTCAGTTTTCAACTGATCAGTAGCAACTGGTAACCAACCGGGTACTGATTGGTCACCCATTGGTTCCTATGAATTTTATACTGATTGGCTACCAAGCAGTTACCATTCAGTTACCAATATGTTGCCAATCCAATTTTCCACACTTGGTACCTATTGGTAACAATGCAGTAACACTTCAGTACCTTGATTGGTTACGGCTCAGTTACTGAACGGCTACCAACCAATTTCTGCTTACCTACCAGTAACTCTTGGTACTGGTTGGTACTTGTAGGAAAGGTCCCCTTGTGGTACTGTTCAGTTGTCATGTTGGTCACCAATCATTAACTGAACAGTACCAACTGGTCACCACACATTTCATTTATGGTATAACCTATTGGTTACCAATCAGTAACTGGTAGGTAACTGGAAAGAACCTGGCATATACTACCATGTGGTGACTGATTGGTAACTGCACGGTACTGTTCAGTGAGAACCTCGCGGTACCAATCCTGCAATTTCCGTGTAGTACCAACAAGCTACCTAGAGGTTACCAATAGGAAACTGAACGGTCCCAATTGGTACAGAACTGAACGGTACTGAATGGTGAAAGTTTGCCTGTGTAGTGGTTATTCTGAAATCTGCATATTGGCTTATAGTTTATTTCAAAATGTCGGCAGCAAGCTGCGTTATTGAGCCAACGAGCCAATCGGTATGCGTAATTTTGCCCACGTGACCTCTAGCAGCCAACAGATTTGAGACGAGCGTAGACAGTGGCTGGAAGGATGGAATGACATCATTTTATAATCCAATCGTATCCGTTTTATTTTGCCATCCATTCCAGGCTATTTCCTGTGCAGAAAGGTGAAAGGTCGAGCTTTCCAATGAGAGGTCAAACATGAAAATTGGCCAAGTAAAACTCGAGAAAAACGCTGTCAAATGCGGTCGAAAAAAGACGATTTCTCCGTTGGATTTTGATGTTTTTGAGTCGAGAAAGCCGGGGAAAGCGCATTCTCCCGCAGTAAAACCTAATTTTGTATGCTATTTTATTTATTTTGCTATAAAGCTAGAGCAAATAACACTGGAGTGTGTATTGTGGAGACAGGTTTCTTGTGTTTTTCTGCAAATCTCGGACGCAAACGCAATTTCTAGCATTCCAAAGACAACATATACAAATTTTAACAGTTCTCAGGGAATTGATCGTCAGCAGGTCATTTTTGTCAGGGGAAATAATCTGCGAAAGGGTTAAAGCCGGGCCTGGATTTCGTGTGATGAGTTAATGCTATGAAAATTGAGTTTATACAAGTATCTGCATTTAGAAAATTATGTTAAAAGATTTCAATTTTGTGTCCTGTCGCTCTAAGATATATTTCTTTCTGCATGGATCTGTTTGTAGGCAACGATGGGCCTGGCTAAGACACATGCCACTAATCCTGCTGGTCTAAAGGTCATCTTCAGTTCCATTGTACTCATCTGTAAGATCTTCTACAGTCTAAACTTCCAGGTCAGTTCTCACACATCTAATTACACTTCAAAGGGGGGCTAAAACTATTTTATTTCACATTCAGATAACTATTTGCAAAAGCTATTTTATTTCACATCTGATAAATATTTACTCACTTATCATGCAATTTTTGTGAAGAAAAATGCATAAATAAAAAATAAGAAAAAATCGGCCAAAAATGTCTTCTTGGGAAATGATGGCACTTCGATTTTTTTACCGTACTGGTAGAGGTTGACCAAGGATATAGTGTAAGTTTCAGTCCATATTCTATGGGATAACAAAAATATTTGACATGATTAATGATGCATGTTGATATAAAGACTCTTTGGCTGAAGTATAATTGAATACTGTATAGACAAAGTGATATCAGCATCAATTGGGTATGTCAGTTGGTCATAATTCTGTGCACCTCAAGAATGTGTATCATATATTTTGTAGGACCTGCCAGAACATTTTGAAGACAACATGGGGACATGGATGGCTCACTTCCTCACTCTTCTGGAAGCTGATCATAAGATTCTACAAACACATGTATGTAATCCTTCCTCATCTTTTGCCTAGTATTTATTGAAAAGTTTTGAAACAAGCCTCGTAACTGCAAACTTCACTTTGAAAAACATACTTAAAGGTTCAGGGTTTTAGATCCCCCTAATTGGAGTACACCCTCTATTCGGTGTTGGAAACACATATGGTACAGGAGCCAAACCCAATAGAGAAAATACTGAAAAGATATGATTTCAGGCAAACTTTAGGTAGACTTCGACTTCAATATGACGCTTATTTAAATTGAAAAATCTCCCTGAACATATCTCAACATTGACTTTTAAAATTTTGTTGTCTTTGTCTATATTGAGCACATCTAATTTGGGCACAGTGTCGAACGTCGTATGTATTGTTATAAAGATGACATAATGATGCCAACTTTATCATGTTTTATAGGATGAGGAGGAGGCAGGACTGTTGGAGCAGGTCAAGTCTCAGATCTGTGACAATGTCGCCCTGTACGCCCAGAAATACGACGAGGAGTTCTCACCTTACCTGCCTGGCTTTGTTACCGCTATATGGTCATTGTTAGTAACCACAGATCAGAAAGTCAAGTATGACCTGGTAAGTGATGTCGCTTAAATAAAAGATTCACTCAACATGATCAGCTCTCCTGAATAGTGGCAATGCATTATAACTGTGACCTTCCGGTTATTTCTACAGTGATTGATGTGTTTGAACATCAAGTTTTGTGCGTAAAGTGACCCTGTGAGATTGTATTCACCTGTCCCTTTTGAAGTGTTGCTTGTCTGGTCAGTTCCCATGAATCAGCCACTCCCTAGTGATAGTTGTTTCAAACAATTGCTACATGTTCTGGGCCTATTAAAATAGTTCTGTAGTAAGTACATGTATCTGTATGCGAGACTGACAGCTGGTAGAATAATTGCTTTCGGACTGCAGTATAATTTAAGCCTGAAGCTGTATGGACAATATTGTTCTGTTTTTTTTATTCAGTTGGTGAGTAATGCTATCCAGTTCTTGGCCTCAGTGGCAGAGAGACCGGGTTACAAACAGTTATTTGAGGACTCGGCTACTCTGGCTAACATCTGTGAGAAGGTGATCGTACCTAACATGCAGTTCAGAGGTAGGTCTCCATCAACTTCTGACATTTGATGATTTTCCCCTCCTCTGTATATTTGAAGCTGACCTGAGCGATACTGATTATATATAAATGTAACAGAAATATTTGTATATGAAATTTTATATGTTATCCCACATTTTGCCTCTCCATCATGTCCATTGGAGTTTCACAGACTATTGTGATGTAGGCAGAATTTCCTGGAAAAAAAAATACAACTTTTAGTTAACATAGACCATTACCACATAGTAAGTGATCTACAGAAGGAATCCAGCAAAAACATGGTCAGTTTGTAAAATCAGAATTTGCTTTGACTACTTGCAGAGCTCTGCATATGTTTTGATTATCCCTGTGTTGAATGTATGTCTATGTTCTTGTCTAGTTGCTGATGAGGAGTTGTTTGAAGATAATCCTGAGGAGTATATCAGGAGAGATATAGAAGGTTCAGGTATGTACATTGTAACATGTGATCAGACTAGTTTCGATTGATTATTTCACTTGAAATTGAAGTAATTCAGGAACCTTGGAATAACCCATGATTGTTGAGGCTAATATAAGTAACTGAAATTCAGTATCGACCTTTATCGTTTAACTAATCAACACTAAAGCAAGATAAAATAGCCATCTGATATGATGAATGTATCTTTTGGGATCTTTGATAGTGATAGATTTGGTCATTTTGGTTGCAAAGTCAAATATTCTTACCTTTTGATATTTACATCAGAAGATATTATAATATCTTTGTTATTATTGGTAATTCAGATAACTCATGATGACTGGGGCGACTATAAATGAGTGAATTTTTCAGCCTTTATCATTTAATAATTGAAGAGAAAAGCATGTTAAGGTTGTATGATGTGATAGATGTACCTTTAGGGACCTCCAGCACCGCTGTATTTCTGATAATGATATTGCAAAGTTGGGCTTTTTCTCACTTTTGATATTTGCATTAGAAGATGTTAAAATACTCATTAATGGTCCATTTCATTGTCTGTTTCAGATATTGACACACGACGGAGATCAGCCTGTGACTTGGTTCATGCTCTGTGTAAATCGTTTGAAGGCCCTGTTATACAGAATTTCTCACAATATGTCCAAGGCTTGCTTGAGGTGAGAAATTTCAGATGGACAGAAAGTGGTTGTTTGATATTTCCTGGATAGATGTTTGTTCTCTGTATTGTACATATTTGTAATATAAATCCTTTCTGTTATGCAGGTGTATGCCAAAGACCCAGCAAACAACTGGAAGAGTAAAGATGCTGCCATATACCTAGTTACATCATTGGCAGCTAAGGCTCAGACTCAAAAGGTATTTCAAGCCTGGTTTCTTAAATGTCCAAACCTCCCCCATCACATTCGCAAGAATTCTGTAACTCAAAACAACACGAATTTGTTGAATGGTCTGTGTTTGTAAACATAATATGCTTAAAAAGTGTTCCAGAATATGAAAACAAATAATTTGTATAAAAAATGTAGGAGTTGTTTTAAAAACGAAATGAATCTGTTGAGGAAGTAACTGTCTTATGTAATGTCTCGGGTACTTATTATGGTAACTAAATAAGCTGAAATGGGTGAATAATGGTGGTTTGTGTTTTATCATCATTCAGCATGGTGTGACACAGAGCAGTTCACTGGTCAATATAAATGACTTTTATGCGAACCAGATATTACCACATCTACAAAGTACTAGTGGTGAGTAACCAGATATTACCATGTCAGCAGAGTACTAATGTTGATTAACCAGGTTTTACCACATCTACAGAGTAGTAATTGTGACCAGATATGACCATGTTAACAGAGTATTAATGTTGAGTAACCAGGTATTACCAGATCTATAGAGTATTGTTGGGGAGTAACCAGATATAACCATATGTAGAAAGTATTATTTTTGGTACACCAATGAAGCAAATATCACTTATATGCGCACCCAGTAAGAAGCATCTATAGACAGACAATAATACTATAATACTCGTATAATGCCTCAGAGTTCAATTGCAGACACAATAAACACTTGGGGCCAAGAATGCTTATAAAGTATATTTTAATATTTTCAGTGAAAATTGCTGTAATCGTTTATCAAATATTTTTTTAATGTTTTGTCACATGATAATGACATAATATTACTTCAAATTGCTTCATTGTAGTGGATGAACTGAATGTATTACGAGCTGATGCTTTGAAATATTTAATGGTGTTCAGGAACCAGGTAAGTGACAGCTGGGATACTAGATCATACTTTCACAAATACAACACAAACTAGAGCTGCGAGCAGCTATGGGTCGGCTTCCGAAATTACGCATGCTAGATGATCTGGACTACTAAATGTAAGTCAATATACTGTTAGCATTCTATCCTCTGCGCATTGCGACACATGGTCAATAGGGCTCGAAATGCTCTTTTACACTACCAAATTCGAGTCCAGATACTGTTACTATGCTATCCTCTGCGCATTGCGCCACAAGGTCAATAGGGCCCGAAATACGCTTTTATTCTACTAAATGTGAGTGAATATACTGTTACTTTTTTATCCTCTGCGTGTTGCACCGCAAGGTCAATAGGGCTTGAAATCCACTTTTATACTACTAACTGTGAGTGAATATACTGTTACTTTTCTATCCTCTGCACGTTGCGCCGCAAGGTCAATAGGGCTCGAAATGCGCTTTTATACTACTAAATATGAGTCAATCTACTGTCACTATACTAGCCTCTGCGCATTGCGCTACAAGGCCATAGGGCTCGGAATGCGCTTTTTATCTACTAAGTGTGAGAGAAGATACTGTTACTTTTCTATCCTCTGCGCGTTGCGCTAAAGGTCAATAGGGCTCGAAATGCGCTTTTACACTACTAAATCTTAGTCAATATACTGCTACTTTTCTATCCTCTGCGTGTTGCACCGCAAGGCCAATGGGGCTCGAAATCCGCTTTTATACTACTAACTGTGAGTGAATATACTGTTACTTTTCTATCCTCTGCACGTTGCGCCGCAAGGTCACTAGGGCTCGAAATGCGCTTTTATACTACTAAATCTGAGTCAATATACTGTTACTTTTCTATCCTTTGCGCGTTGCGCTATAAGGTCAATAGTGCTCCAAATGCACTTTTATACTACTAAATGTGAGTCAATATACAGTCACTATATCATCCTCTGCGCATTGC
>JAVTVY010052693.1:0-27984 GCA_036873755.1 Hanleya hanleyi
ATCCTTCATTCGACGTCCGACCACAGTGCTATGGACAAACGGCAGCTGCCTCTGAACACAGCGTCTCCCAAAACGCGCAAAGCGCAAGTGGGCTTTGTGGTGATACTGCTAACCCTGCTGAGTGTGTTGTACGGAGGTGTGTTTTACGACGTAGCCTATGTCAGCACGTTACTTAGCCAACTGAGAACACCAGCCACCAGTGAAACCGGTCTACAGATAGCACCAGTCAACCCCGTATCGAGCCCAGTCACCACCACACCCCGTGTACAAGCCACGTCGAGCTCCACACGAAGGTCTACACCTACACCAAGTACACCCACTACGTCTGAAGACCCACCGGATTTCATCCCTCACAGTGAACAGACAACGACGACCGACGTTGTACCCACCCCCATCATCCCTCGCAGTGAACAGACAGCGACGACCGACGTTGTACCCACCACTCCAGTTCACTCGTACGAAATTTACAAGAGCGGGTTACCACGACAGCGCATACAGCTCGAACCATGGACCCTCGGTGGCAGCATCCCTTCACTTGCGTCATCGCAGGACCGACGGGTTCCGCCAAAACGCACTTCGTCCGGAAGCTCCTTCAACACGCCGACAGCATGATCACCCCACCTATTGCCCGAGTCGTGTGGTGTTACGGAGAATGGCAGGCAGCGTATGCAGCAATGCCCTACATCACGTTCGTGGAAGGCCTACCCAACCTGGCCGATTTGGAACCCGACACCTTGGTGGTTCTGGATGATCTCATGGCGGAGACGGATGCGCGGGTCACCCAGCTCTTTACCAAAGGCAGCCATCATCGACGGCTCAGCATCATCTACATTGTGCAGAATCTGTTCAGTAAAAGCAAAGAACATCGGAACATCAGCTTAAATGCCCACTACATGGTGGTCTTCAAAAACCCGAGAGATACCACTCAGCTGCTGCACCTGGCGAGACAGATATATCCCGGCCGCACACCGTTTGCATTGGAAGCCTTTAAAGATGCGACAACCCCTCAGCACGGGTATATGCTCTTCGACCTCAAGCAAGCCACCCCCGAGCACCTTCGACTACGGACCGGCATCTTTCCCGGAGAGGCCCACCACGTGTACATGCAAAAATAATGTAAACACACCCACAGTGGCGCCCCCAGCTGGGGTGTGTGTTTGATGATGGGGATAATAAAAAGAATGAATACCACAGCATGGTTGACTTTGTCTCTGTTCTCTGAGGTGGATAAAAAGGGCAGAGTTGTGGGTTCTGGCATTAGTTGTACACGATGTCTGCGCGAGTACGGAAGCACGCCCCGACGCTCCGTGTATTGAAGACAGCCCCACCCGAGTTGGTCCGGACCATTGTACGCGGTGCGGACCCTGACCTTGTACGCTGTCTGTGCGAGATCGGGTACAACCTGTTAAAAGGCAACGTACCACTGACTCCGGCTCAGAAGACCAAGTTGGCCAAGCATAAGACAGGTCTCCGAACCCTAGTCCAGAAGCGGGTCCCTCAAACACAAAAGAAAAAGATGTTATAGAAAGGCGGCTTTCTCGGGGCCATCTTAGCACCGTTGGCCGCTTCCGTGTTGGGTCCAGTATTGGGTGGACTCTTCGGCCGACAATGAACCACACGAAAAAAATGGTCCACGTCGAACCACGATTCCTTCAAAACCTCCAATCGCCCTACCCTGTCCCACCTACGGTGAAGACCATAAACACCCTCGATGGAGAGATGCAACAGATCTTACACAGACCGGGGTTAAGCGACAGTGAGAAAGTACAACGGTACAATGAGACGCTTCAACGGTACATGACGTTCATGGATCAATACAAAACCCTCTCTACCCCACCACCACCACCACCACCACGTGACACATCGCCGACCTCAGCACCGCTCCAACAGCCGCCATTACCAGGGGTACCACCCACAGCCCCACAGTGGGTGGAAGACGAAGTCCTGAAGAGTGTACCTGCATCGTTCAGGAAACAAGCTGGCCTGGTATTACAACGGATGAAACAGAATCCTAACATGACTTGGAATGATAAAGGCGAACTACTGGTACAGAATCGGGTGGTCCCCGGGACCCACATGACGGATTTAGTGAATGATCTGATGCGTCAACGCAGGTCGCACACGGATCCTCGAGGATGGGAGGTCTTCGCTCAAGGCTTGAAAGACATGCATGTACCACAGGAATTGGTGGGGAACCCCCACCGCTGGGCCTTTATGCAATCAGCAATCGCCGAGTGGCCCACTACCTTCTTGGGAAGCCGAATGGGAACCGGAGTCGCCCCCCAAAACTCCACCACCACAACGGGCACCTTCTTTTCAGACCTTTAAAAAACCACCCTCGATCAGGACACCCCACATCTCCAGAGCCGTGACACGTAGCAAGTCAACGCGACGAACACGACGCCGGACACAACCGCCCAAGGCCTGGAACACCTATTAAAACCAACAGCAGCAGCAGGACAGCTCAGTCGCCATGTTTTACCTCACCCTACCCAGTAACAGTTCGCTGGATGTGTTTCCTGACAACACCGTGGCCAAGTACGTCACCCAGTTACCGCAACCGTTGCATTTACCTGGACGATGGGAATGTGGCCTCGTGGATATCCAATACCCTTACTCGTGGTACAACGTGCGAGCCAATGAAGTGTGGTACGAGGTGACCTACGAAGGAAAAGACACCCGACTCCCCCTCCCCGAAGGCCAATACGATACTCCCAAGGAGTTCATGGGTGGGCTGCCAACACTGTTGCATTTTAAGGCTCTACGGGAGGTCACGAATATTCAAAACCCATCAAATCCTTTCCCTTCAAGAATCACGTGGACTTCGATTACAACGCACACAACGACAAGGCACAGCTTATCGTCACCGCCAACGCGAGTGTCGTACTGAGTCCTATCCTACAGCAAATGCTGGGTTTCGTTCTACAGACGTTCGCTGGTCCCACCGCCCACCATGGCGAGATCCCGATGGATATGAAGTCGGGTATGTACGGACTCTACGTCTACTCGGACGTGGTGGACAACCACATCGTGGGCGATATCAACACACCTCTGTTACGGGTGGTCCCCATTAAAAAGACGTATGGAGATCAAGTCACCCACAGTTTCACCCACATGCTCTACCTGCCCGTACCACAAACCGACATCAACACGATCACGGTGGATATAAGAGATGACACGGGACGACCGGTGGCATTCGAACGCGGGAAAGTGGTGCTGACACTTCATTTTCGACAAGCACGTGCTCCCCACTTTGCATAATGAAAGTACTTTACGAGTGCGATGCACGCAGCTATATGGACTATTATGCCCAACAGGCCGGGAGTGGCTTTCCGGTCTTTAGCGGTGCACGCATGCAACGAGGACATGGACTGGGGAACATACTCGGCAGCATCGTCTAAGCGTTCCTGCCCTTGGTGACGCGTGGGGTGAAAGCAATCGGCAAACAAGCGGTACGCAGTGGACTGCAAGTGGCCGGTGATGTCTTGGGGGTACGGCACCCAAAGAAGCCTTGAAACGGCGGGCTAAAGAAGCGGGAGGCGTCTTGGTGGCCAAAGCACAACGCACCGTAGGGAATAAAAGAGCTGCCCCACCGAGACCACGCACCAGTCGACGACCGACCCAGCGACGAGGCACATCGAAGACCCAGGATATCTTTTCTTAAAACATGTCCTTGATCCACGCCGAGTCCTGCCCCTCCACCAACAGTGAATTTGATTTGTGGACCGTGCCGCCCACACAGACCAGTGCCGAACAAGGATTATGGGTGGAGCATCTCCCGCTTTCCAGCATCAACGAAACAGGGCCCATCGAGTTCACCATCAGTAATGCGGATACGGCCTATGTGGATTTAGCCCATACATACTTGTAGGTGAAAGCCAAGGTGGTCAATGGGGAAGGCACCAGAATCATCCAAGCTGCAACGGTGGGCCCGACGAAGCTCTGGCTGCCCTCGATGTTTCAACAGGTGGATATTTTTCTCAGCGACAAACTCATCAGTGACTCGACCAACACGTACCCCTATCGAGCCTACATGGAGACACTGTTGTCGTATGGCCGAGAGGCTAAAAAATCTCAGCTGACAGCCGCTTTATTCTACCAGGACACACCCGAGCACATGGACACGGTGGACAATGTGGGATATAACAAACGGAAGGCTTTCACTGCGAACAGTGCCTCGGTGGATCTCATGGGTCGACTGCACGCAGACATGTTCATGCAAGATCGGTACCTCTTGAACAAGATCCCCATCAAAATCCGACTGATACGGGCGCCTCCGACCTTCGCCTTGATGGCCACTAACGTAGAGGGGCATGCAGCTGACTATAAGATTGTTATCCAAGAGGCAGTCCTGTATGTCCGAAAAGTGAAACCGAATCCAGCCGTCCAATTGGGACACATGAAAGCCTTGGAAACAAAACCAGCCCAGTACCCTATCCGACGTGTGCAAACCAAAGTGTTCTCTGTGCCTGCTGAAAATATGGGCGCCAACAAAGAAAACCTGTTCCTGGGGGAACTACCCAAGCGATTGATCCTGGCCTGTGTGGAAAATACCAGTTTCAGCGGAGCCTACCCAGAGAATCCGTTTGACTTTAAACATTTCGGCATCAATTTTGTGACCCTGCATGTGGATGGACAACAGATCACAGCCACGGCCTTAACACCGAACTTTGGGCGCAGGAATTTCATTCGAGCCTATCAGAGCCTGTTTACAGCTACCGGTCAAATCAACCAGGACGAAGGGAATGTTATCAGTCGGGAGGACTACGGGAACGGATACACGTTGTTCTGTTTCGATCTGACCCCCACCTTAGAGAACGACCATCAGCTGGCCCTGGCCAAGCAAGGCAATTTACGGTTGGAAATCCACTTTGCACGAGCCCTCGCGACGACCATCAATGTGATCTGCTACGCCGAGTTTGACATCATTCAAGTGGACAAGGCGCGCAACGTCCTGTGTGACATTGTCACCTAACATGGATACAGACCAGATAACCACCGTGCTGGAGAATGACCCAGGGATACGTATGGTCTTTCAAGGGGTGTTCGCCCGAGATGTGTTCCCATTAGACCGTATGTATCCTGCTGCTTACGTTCTCAACACGGACCCGATGGATCGCCCCGGTGAACATTGGGTGGCCGTGTACTTGACAGAACAGCAGGGCAAATACTTTGACCCGTACGGCCTGCCACCCCTCCATCCCGATTTAACAGACTTCATGGATCAAGGCACAGAGACGTGGTGTTGGAACAGTGAAACGTTGCAAAGCCTGGCCAGTAGCGTGTGCGGACAATATTGCTTGTTTTATCTGTACCATCGATGCCGGGGAAGACCCTTATCTACCATCGTACAGATGTTTGACGAGTACCCCAAGGCCGAGGACCGCGATGTACTCGTATATGACTGGGCCGCCCATCATTTCCATGTACAAGCCCCATTCTGGGCTTAAGTTCTTTCAATGTACACACGCCCGCTGTTCTGGGCTTGAGTTTACATGCCCCCTATTCTGGGCTTCAGTTCTTTCAATGTACAAGCCCCCTGTTCTGGGCTTCAGTTTTCACGTGGTTGTTCTCACTTTGTTGTTGTTTCTGAATAAAAAACAAAATGAGATCTCACCAAAAAAGCCTGTCTTGTGTGTTTTCTGTATGAGCATAATGCATGTAACTGGTTTTGAACACCGTATTAGCCAATCAGTGGCCTAGAATGGAGCCAAAGTTAACCCATCCATGCCCAGAAAACATTACCCGGGTGTACAAGAACCCGGATGTAGGCGCGGACGTAGGCGAAAGCATCCCAGTACCCGGATGGAGGCGCAGACGTGAGCGAAATTCTAGTACCCGTCCATTGGTTCTTTTATCGATCGCTCATTGGCTCTATTTCTCGACCGCTGATTGGTCCAAATGGAACTTCCCATGCTTCCCAGGTTAATTTACAATCCCCTTTTGGGGTTCAAGCTCTATATATCGATGCCGTAACATTGTTGACGAACCTTGCCCAAAGGAAGACCTTGGACCTTTTGACCTGGATGTGACCTTTGACCTTTTGACCCGACATTCATCCGCGCACTTCCGGATAACCCGCGCGCGCTGCGGCCGGAGAACCCGCGCGCGCGCGCTGCGGCCGGTGCGGGCCGGGCCAGGGTGCAGGCCGGGAAAGTTGGAGGTAGTGTTTGAGCATTCTGAAAAACCGGAAGTGACGTCACACACTTGCGCAGACCCACCAAACCACGTGAATGTTAGTCCAGGTCGATGCTCCCCAACATATGATTCACATGGATACCTCACTCGACACAATAGGCCCATTAGGGGCCCACCTAGACCACAAAAAACGTCTATTTCCATACACTTTGGCTACCGCGCATGCGCAGAATGACCCTATTTCTACCCCACATCCACGCCATCAGATGCTCCATTACATAGGCTTCACATTGATACCTCACACGACCCATTCGAGCCGTGAATAGCCCATCTCTAACCCAAACACACCCACACACACACGCCCCCAAAAATACCTGCTTTCTATACTACGGCCAGGCTGCGCATGCGCAGAATGACCCTACTTTCTACCCCACATCCACGCCATCAGATGCCCCCTCACATAGGCTTCACATTGATACCTCACACGACCCATTCGAACCGTGAATAGCCCATCTCTAACCCAAACACACCCACACACACACCCAAAAATGCCTGCTTTCTATACTACGGCCAGGCTGCGCATGCGCAGACTATTGACAACGTACGAACCATTAGTGTAGTCAAGTGCTCCTGCATGAGAGCTTCAAAATAAGACCTCATACGACACCATTGGACCACCAGGGACTCACCTAGACTCTAACACGTCCACCCAGTATGGATTCATACATACATTGGGCTTATACCCCAGTATATGGGTCTATATGAGGCTATAGACAGACCTCGAACTTTTTTCAAAAATTTCACGGCTTCGTGCCGGGACACTTCCTATCATGTTTGTCTTGACGAGACTAAGAAAACAAATCCAAACAACCATACCGCAAATGTATAGAAGTAGGTTTCGCAGTGGGACAAACATTGGACCTATACCCCCATAACCCGTATATGGGTCTATATGGGTCTATATACAGACCTCGAACTTTTTTCAAAAATTTCACCGTTTCGTGCCGGGACACTTCCTATCATGTTTGTCTTGACGAGACTAAGAAAACAAATCCAAACAACCATACCGCAAATGTATAGAAGTAGGTTTCCCAGTGGGACAAACATTGGACCTATACCCCCATAACCCGTATATGGGACTATATGGGTCTCCCTGAACTTTTTCCAAAAATTTCAACGATTCGCTCCGCGACACTTCCTATCGTGTTTGTCTTGACGAGACTAAGAAAACGAGACCCCACAACCTATACCGCAAATGTCTAGAAGTAGGTTTCCCAGTGGGACGAACATTGGTCCTATTCCCCTAGTATGGGACTATATGGGTCTCCCTGAACTTTTTCCAAAAATTTCAACGACTCGCTCCGCGACACTTCTTATCATGTTTGTCTTGACGAGACTAAGAAAACGAGACCCCACAACCTATACCGCAAATGTCGAGAAGTAGGTTTCCCAGGATGGTCCTATACCCCCATACCCCATATAGGCATTTTCCCGTAATTTAGGATAAAGTCCGTGTTCCGTATTTTTTCAGGAAAATTTTACATACACCCAACCTGGAACTAGGGGGAGATAACTCTATTGATAGGCAAGCCCCGTTAAACCCGGCGACGTATATACCCCCATATAGGCATTTCCCCGAATTGTAGGAGTAAAGTCCGTGTTCCGCTTTTTTTCAGGAAAAATTTTACATCCACCCACCCACGACTGGATGCCCCTTCACATAGGCTTCACATTGATACCTCATACAAATCCATCGGCCCATTAGGGGCTCCCCTATATCCCAAAACGTCTATTTCCATACCCTTTTTCCACAATTCCCTGTCTGCGCATGCATAGAATGGTGACAACGCTCGAGCCACTAGTGCAGTCAGATGCCCCCTCACATAAGCTTCACATTGATACCTCATACGACTCCATCGGCCCATTAGGGATTCCCCTAGATCCCAAAACGTCTATTTCCATACCCTTTTCCCACAATTCCCTGTCTGCGCATGCGCAGAATGGTGACAACGCCCGAGCCGCTAGTCCAGTCAGATGCCCTTTCACGAATGCTTCACATTGATACCTCAAATGACTCCATTGGACCATTAGTGGCTCCCCTAGCTCCAAAACGTCTATTTTCATACCCTTTGGCCAACGCGCATGCACATAATGCCGATATTTCAATCCCACACCCAGCCCATCAGATGCCCCTTCACGAATGCTTCACTTTGATACCTCACTCGACCCAATCGGTCCACTAGGGATTCCGGTCAACGTATTCTCCATTTTCCCACCATGGCGTTCACCTTCGGGTCTTTCCGGTCAACGTATCCGCCATTTTCCCACAATGGCGGACAACGTATCCGCCATTTTCCCACAATGGCGGTCACCTTCGGGTCTTTCCGGTCAACGTATCCGCCATTTTCCCACAATGGCGGTCACCTTCGGGTCTTTCCGGTCAACGTATCCGCCATTTTCCCACACTGGCGGTCACCTTCGGACAACTCCGGTACTGTCACCTCCATGTCACCGCCATTACAGCTTCACGGACTTCATGGCGTCTTCGGTATTCCCCACACACCGCCATTACATCTCCGCCATTGTGGGGAAAAACCCCAGTACATGACAGACACAGACAAGTCTGGACATGTCCAAAGGTCACGCCCCATTCACCCAAACCGGAAGTGACGTCATTTTTACATCTGGGTTAAATATGCGTGGATTTAGCCGCTCCCTACTACTTATATATCAGAAAAATAATTAAATATTAAGAATTGATTTTATATATACACAAAAATTAACTATCCACAATTATCCCGGAAATCACTGAACTTATATAGCTTCCTAACACCTAACTAGATTAGTAATCTAGCCCCTTGGCCGGACTAACCATAACGTCACCTGTCCAGTGAATACTTTTATTTACCCATCGTTTTCCATGAATCGAAAAAGACGACCAGGCGAACATCGAACTAAGAAAGGTATTGGAGGCAAAAGGTTAAAGTCACCGTGGATATCATAACCAGGATATAATTACAAATTTTATTTCAATTTTTGTGTACATGTAAGTAAGTGAATTAGGGGGAGGCGGCGTGTCAGGTAGCAAGATTGTACTAAAAATGTCAAGGTCAAGGTTACTGGACACCAACAGCTCGTTAAAATATGAAAGACTGGTAGAATGACATAACGATTAGTGCCAATGGACCTGAACACTCATGACGTATTATACCTCTTTAATCACGTGCTAAATTGTGCATTCATTCATCTGCATGACAGGTGATCACTTATCCAGAAATCTACGGTAGCATCGCTCATGTAAAACGAAACTAATTAAGTTGTCAACGCGCAGTACACCTGCCGCACGGCATTAAATCCTATATGTAACCCGATACACCAAATCAAACCTAGCGCTTCCAACTGCGCCAGCCCAGGAATCTTGCGCTACCAACTAAGTTGATGTCACGTTACACGTGGGAGGAGACAGGCTAATATAATTGTATAACGATCCCCATCAGTCATGTTGGTGGCCTGCATTACATCAAGGGATAGAAGTGGGATTTTATTGTCATTGGTGTAGGGGGCCTACGTCATCAGGTTTCAGGACAACAAAGCTCTTTTTAAGAACCAAGACCAAGGCCCAATCTATTCCGGACCTTGTCAAACACAACTATTCTGAGTCAACAGGCGCAAAAAATGTCTATTTTATGTCACTAAATGTCTGATCAAGTTATATCTCTATTATTGTTTTTTTTCCTTCTTTCCATTTGATGTGTAATTTACGTACCCATGTTTTCTTGTCCACTTGCTGTGTTCAAGTTAATGTACGTATAAGTATCGAGCGTGCAAATTTTACGAACGATTGGATCAATTACGCATAACATTTGGGGTGGCTTCAAGTATTATCAGTGGTCCATTATTGGACCTTTTCTTATTACGTATTCATGATTTATGTTTTATTTTATGTCTTGCATTTCATATAAGTATACTAAATCTAAAGCCACCAAAATATTCAATTACTCTCATGCTGTCAAGGAGTTTGACTGCAAATTATACACGTCGGGAGGCTATAGTTGTGATTGTGAATCGTCGAAATTTATCTATACACCATGCAAACATATTGTGACTGGTAACCTTGATGTAGTGAGTGATAAGGACCTAAGATTACTCCTGATGAAGGGACCTAAATATAGAGAGCGGAGAAGAATAAATCTGAAGGCCGACCAGAAGATAGGCATGTCTGCATTGGAGCAGTACCTTATTGACTGGTCTAAGCGAGAAAAAGTTGAACCTACAGTACTCGCTGATTGGCTGGACCTCACCAAGAGCAAGGTCGTTGAAACAATCCGCCATATAAACAGAAGTACCCTTCCCCAAGCAAAACAAGTACTGAGAAACATCAATTCGCAAGAAGTTCTCCAGAGTAAATTCGTCATAGTCCCAGCAGACAAAGCTCCAAATAATATAATATCCAGATGTAAATATTACTATTACCAGGTCCTGGTTAAAGAATTGAGAGTAAACAAATCATCACCAAATACGTATACTACTCCCAAACGGCATTTCCTCTGAAAGATTTATTTAAGAATCACAAAACACTTCTCAGGGAAAGAGGTATTTGTCTTCCAGCCAATCATAACGACAAGCCAAAATTATAGTGGACTCCCAAAATGCATAAATCACCATACAAATCCAGATTCATAGCTGGTTCTAGAAGCTGCACCACCAAGCTTCTTTTAACCCTGTTGACGAGGGCCTTTCAGGAGGTGAAAGCATTTTGGGAAAGGTAGATAGACTGGCGTTGAATGTATGTGGATATTCAAAAACTCAAAATGTTTTACGGAAGAACTTGATGCTAAAGGTCACATACCGTACAGACATGTATCTAGATGGGATTTCTGTACTCTCTGTTCTACAACCCCTCATCAGGACCTTATTGACCGTCTAAGTTCATTAATAGTATCTGTGTTCAAGAAAACTGATCGTAGATATATTAATGTTGAAAGCCATAAAGCATTCTTTAGCTCTACTACATACAAGAGATATCATTCATGGGATGTTTCTTTGTTTATAGAATTGCGTGAATTTCTGATTAAAAATATCTATGTGAAATTTGGCAACACAATATATCAACAGCACATAGGTATTCCAATGGGTACTAATTGTGCACCTCTGTTGGCTGACCTATATCTGTTCTCTTGTGAATATGACTATATGCAGGCGCATTCAAAAACCGATCCTTCAATTCCTGTTCCTTCTCATTCACCAAACACTATATAGACGATCTTCTCGCTGTGGATAATCGCTATATAAATGACGCCGTGAAGGATATATATTCACCTTCACTGGATGTGAAGGAAACTACAGGTAGCCCTACAGGCACATCATAATTAGACCTATATCTCTATAAAAATGAAGCGGGCCTTCTCTCTCGTCGACTTTATGACAAAAGAGATGATTACAATTTCGACATCGTAAGCTATCCCTTTCTGGACAGTAATATTCCAGTGAGACCTGCATATGGCGTATACATATCTTGCCTAGCATCATTTGCTAGATTCTGTGTTAAATGTGACGATTTTAATCAACGTCAAAAAACATTGTTTCAGAAACTTATAAAACAGGGCTATACCACCAAGCGCCTCCACTCAAAGTTTCTAAAATTTTGCGATACAGTTCGCAGGATAGCAAAATACGAGCGTAGCGTGCAAGATCTATGGCGTTACGTTTCGTAACTTGTGTCTAATTTGGGCCGTATGAACCCATGTACTTCATGATTCTCATGATGCTCATATGAACAGCCACAGCCAAAGCGTGACTGAGATACATTATTCTCTAGATGACGACTTCACAACGAATATTATAGATTAAGAATACTGATCAGCGATACGGATTTGATATTTTTGGAACACCATGATGTCTTGCCAGCATCACTGAAACCTGCTGACCGCTTCTCTCTTGCGGGAAATTAGCCTACGTTTATGAATATTATTTTTTTTTTCATTAGGAGCTAATGCTGTTATATGGAATATGGAATAGGTCTTTGGATTATGGACGCGGATATTCTTTAATGGGACGACGGCTGAATTACGAATGACGGACCAGACGCTTGTAATTACTTGATTGCGTATCCAAAAGTGACTTAGGATCATTATTTGTAGACGGCAGGAAATGTTACCGCGAAATCAAAACTATGGAGGATTGTTATGCACTGCAACATGATACAAATGGAGCCAAGATTGGAATATGTTGTTTATCTCTATCTAGCCTGTGCGAAATGTGGTGTCCCAGGAACTAGGGAACTGAAACACACTATACCCCTGGGATAAGCTCTACCAGGAAATTCAAAATAACCCTAGCCGCACCGGCCATCACAGCCACGCCATTTGCTAGAAGGTATTTTTGGCCGGTTTTCGATTTTCTTTATCAATGCAATTGTCTTTGCAAAACACAGCATGATAAATCCTTTGATGTGAAATTAAGCAGATTTTGCTCCGTTTTATCCACAGAAGAGCAAAATTATTAAAGAAAAAAGACAAAAACGCCTCTTTTACGGTATCCCACATGGCCTTCATTATTGAATGTAACACTGATACTCCGCATGGGTTATCTAAATTGGTTCAAATTACCCCAATATGATAAGTTACAATGTCACAAAGTTTTAGCTCTCTAGTTATCTCTGTTTCGGGACACGAGAGAATAGTCCACTAATCAGAGGGTCCACCCACTCCCGGCCTCCACAAGGCCAGAGAGGGTTAATATGGTAAAACCTTATTGTATTTTGGAATATTATTCCACTGTAGAGTCGCCACATGATAAACAACTGGTCATGCTTTCGAAGGCGGTTCAGCTCATTGCAACGAAATACATCACAAATGATTACGTAATACATCACAAATGATTACGTAAGTGACTACTCTATCAGATTGTCTGCTTGTAAAGTGATGATTTGGTCGCTGACCGTGCCCCTTTCTTCAAACGTCTACATGGAGATTAGCTACACATTTGCGAGTCTGTACAACAACAATGTCAGGAATTTGACGTCGAAATTACGGCTGTGTTTTGTAGCACGGAAACATTTAAGTCGTCAATTGGTTTGAGAATAATAACGCTATTAAGGACCGAATCCGAAACTTCACATAGTGAATGTGCCACATGGGATCTGGTGCATATTACATCTTGAATTGTCTTCAAAATCTTCTAACATCTACTCCTCCGGAACCATTGAACTGAACGGCGCGAAACTTGGCATACATGATCAATGGTTCGAGGTCTCTCAAACTGAGCCCATTTGGAGCTAGCCCGTCAATTCAAAATGGCCATCAGGGTCATTCAATATTTGTTGTTGTAATTGTTTGAAATAAAGAATATCAGCATTGAAAGTAATCAGATATATGTACTAGCATGCTTAGGGCATGACGACCCAGAATACGCAAATTGTATGTTTCTAGGTCACGTGATTGGTCACCATCTTGAATTTTGACAAAACTTAATCCTTTTGAACACTGTTGCAATGAAAGTAAATATCATTGACTGGCTGAACGAATTAACGGCCATAATTAATTTACCTAGCTTCCTTTCTTCTCTGAAACGGCTAAACCGACCCATTCGAAATTTGATAAACATGATCGCTGGGACGTCCCTTCGAACGATATTTATTAAAAGTTGATCATTAAAAGTTGATCAACCAGTCAATATCTTAGGAATTTCAAGTAACGGATTTTGCTGTCGAAAACGGCTATATATATACTATTCGTCATGAACGGTGACGTGCGAACGTTCCCCAAAGTTAAATGAAACACCATTGAAATCGTAATCCCCCAGATAGGCTAGAGATATTGCGAGACATTGTCGACCGTGGGTCGGTCCGAATGAGCCAAAATCCCGATAACCTTCTCGGTCATCCCAGCCTCGACGTTGGATGTTATTGGTCGCTCATAATACTGTCTGACAAAATTTCGCTAATGCTAACATGGACATCACGACGAATTCTTCAGTTCTACAGCCAGGAAAATAAAATTACATCTTATCGTTGTGTCCGACCAATAGCGGAATTACCGGCCTTCTGATGGGTTGACATGGCTGAAAGCGGATTTCCCAGTCGATAAAAGTCGAAATCAGCTTTTCTATTGTATTTTACTGATACAGGAACTGGACGGCTGCACTGCGCATGCATAACAGTATACAGGCTACGCAGCTGACACTCCTTTCTAAATATTAGCTTGACTCTTGCTGTATTTTGTTGAGTTTGCGTTCCCTTATTAAACACAATAGAAGATAACTGGGTATTATATAAACCTGTACATTGAGAAGTGCATGTCATTTTAGATTTTATTTACTTTGTTCTGTTTGAATTATTGATTTAAGAACAGGCTGCAAAAGTAATTAAAGATCATAAAATATGAAATATCATTGTCTTGAAAATCGTTTATCATGTTGTATTCGTTTTCTTGCTGAAGTAACATATAAAGAATATGTGATGGGGTTTTGTCCCCTGGGTTTTTTTTTTTCGGTGAGCGTTTCGTCTGTGAGGGATTTGTCCGTGAGGTTTTGTCCGCTTGGGGTTTTGTCCTACACTCGATTCAATATTTATATTCAACCAGAGCGGGGCTTATAATTTTGCGGTGTGTAACTTGATAATCACTCCTTCACCATGCATGTCTGTGTACCCCGTGCCTCTGTCAGACGAACAACGACTGTGAATGAGTCTTTACGTTGTCAGGAAATTTCGGCACGCGACATTTCATTAAGCGACATTTCGGCACGCGACATTTCGGCACGCGACATTTCAGCACCAAGTGAAAGGTACGATATTTCGGCTCGCGACATTCCGGTACTTTCTTTTCAGGTCAAACTAGGCTAAAAATGAAAGTGTTCACATTCTTTTTGTAACATATAGTTAACATATAAACAGATCACATTATGTACCTTAATACTTGTGGTTTTGCTTTTTGCTTTATGACACCATGCCTTTATAAACCAACTTCATATGTGAAAAAATTCTCGCAGATATCCGCGGCCAAAGAATCTAGAACTTGGTAACCCTTGAATTGTCTGTTTATATGTTAATCTTATGTTAAACGATGTGAAAATCTTATTTTTTAGTATAATTTGGCCTGTGTATCAAAATATATCGGCAAAAAACCTGATAGGCCCATTCACTTCTGGTGAATCAAGATCAACGGCAAATCCCTGTGAGGGAGGCCAACAGATCGACAGTTACCTCGAAGTCCGCGATGTCCTATAGTGTTGTGAATGATTAATTTATCCAATTGTTTGAGCAAATATATAATCGTGTATGTCTAGTGTTGTGAATGAGTATCCAAGGGTTTGGTCAAATATACACTTCAGGTTTAGCCTACCTACTACCTACACTTTGGATTTTAAGGCTTTCTCCTATATTTAACATGCGATTTTGGCACTTGAGCTATTGCTAGGAATCGGCGTTGTGAATGGGCCTTTCCTTTTGTTGTCCTGTGGCTAATTTTAATCAGTAATACATTTGGTAAAACATAGGTAACAGATTTAAATGTTTACAGTGTTCCTTTATTCTCAGGTTGTAAACATTGATTTACATGAAACAAATGTCAAAATATCTGATTTCTTTGTATATGCTCTTTTTTTCAATTATAAGACTGTTATTTAGGGGGCTTATCATAAACTTTTCTGCGGATGAATGGTAACGAAGTCCCTTAACCTGAAGTTTATCCTTTTTAGTTTATCCTTGATCATGCGCACTGAAGGACAGTGCACAAAGAATCCCGATAAGCTAATACAACCAGCTGTATGATCGAGGCATGGATCATCATCGTCTGTGACTTCCCCGTCCCGTACTGAATATACTGTATTACATATGTTTGAGCGAATGTGTATAACTCTCTGGCGATGATCGCAAAATGTGCATTCAATAGGATAATCAGACCTACCAGTGTAACTGTAACATCATTCTGTGCATACTGTTGTGTGCTTCAAATATTAGGTACCCGTAAGCCTCTCTGTGTGTATATATTTATATTAAAAGAAACCGCAAACACGGCAGTAAATGCGTGATTTATAGGCTACAAGTTGTTAAACAGGTATCGCATTTGTGTGTTGCGATTCACAAGAACGACATGCTAAGAAAATGTCCGTTGCGCGTCGCGATTCCGTAGGTTAATCTGTTGGCAGACGGCGACGAGAACGTGACGTAAACGCTCGTTGCAAGTCATGTTTGAAAATTTCCTTCAAATGCGACTCACGGCGGACGTTCGCGTCGCACGTCGCGTTATATAAGCCATTGCACATGTCTCCTGAGTATTATTTTCAGAACAGAACATACATTTTGTTACAAATTTGAAAATACTCCTTATTCTTTGCATAGTAGTTCTCACTGTCAAGCGAACACAGGGTGTAGGTCTATTGTAGGCATTCTATTGTAGGTACTTGTGGTAGCGGGAACACGGGATATCAGTAGTATATAAAGCGGAAATTCTTTCGTATTAAGGCGGGGGCTGATGACGTCACGCGGCGATGACGTCACGGATGACGTCTCTTCCGGTGACATCACTTCCAGGGCAAAGGTCACTTCCGGACAAAAGGTCATTTCGGCATGCGATATTGCGGTAAGCGATATTTCTACACGCGACATTTCGGCACAAAGTGAAGAATACGACATTTCGGCACGCGACATTTTGACACCTTTTTTACAAGCCAAATTATACTAAGAATTAAGATTTTCACAACTTCTTTTAACATATGATTAACATATAAACAGACCATTTTATGGGTTACCAAGTTGTATTGGCCGCAAGATTCTTTGGCCGCGAATATCTGCGAGATTTCGGCAACTATCTTCACATATGCAGTTAGTTTAGAAAAGCATGGTGTCACAAAGCAAAAAGCAAAACCACAAGTATCGAGGCACATAATGTGTTCTGTTTATATGTTAAATATATGTTACAAAAAGAATGCGAACATTTTTATTTTAACCTAATTTGATGTTCAGGAAGTTAGCTGCCAGTTCACGGTTCACAGTTCACTATTCGGTTTTGAAGCTATATGCCAGTTCACGGCTCACAATTCACGATTCAAGGTATTCGAGCGTCCGTATACACACTTGCAAGGGGTTTAGAGTCACCAAACTTAGTACACATTTACTAATAAGACAATAGATGGTCCTGTAGCTTCACGATCCACCGCTAGGGGGCGAATAGGTAACTGGCATCTGAATAAGTAACTGGTCTGGTAGACATCCTCGCATTTTCTTTAGAGCCACCACACATGGTACACATTTACTACGAGACAATACCTACATGAAGGTATTATTAGTTCCATGATTTATCGGGAGGGCGAATGGGTAACTGGCATCTAAATATGTAAATGGGCTGATAGACACCATGCAAGTGGTTTAGAGCCACCAAATTTGGTACATATACACTACGAGACAATACCCATATGATGGTACTATTTGTTGCGCAATCCACCGCTAGGAGGCGAATATGTAACAGGCATCATAACAGGTAACTGGGTGTGTAGATATATTACGTGTGGTTCAGAGCTACCAAACTGGTATACGCATATACTATAACGAACTCCGAACACCTCTCAGCGTTGAGATTACTCCGCCAATACAAACCTTCTTCTATCACTGTAGTAACCTCATTATTCATTACCAAAATATCTCCGATTCACTGATGACGAGTTTATCTTGTTGATTGTCGTTTGTGTTTCGCATGAATATAGACCATGCGTATGGAACTGCCGTAGTATGTGATGCAATGGCTGCTATTACTAACTGTGTAGGGGAGAAAGCTTGTCAGGCGGTCATATGTCGACTGTATAGCCTTGTCGCTGAACGCAAATCAAAGCGTCGTGTTCCAGTTAATTGTCCTAGATATGCTATACATGAGCAGTGTGACTAACGTCACAGGACCTACGAAGTACAGTAGGCATTAGGACTCGAACGCGAACTGAACTCTTGGAAATCCCCACCCCCAGTTGAAATCCTGCCTATATTAAGATGGGCACCGCCCAAGTCAGAATCGCCAGTGATTTTCATCAAAATCACCAGAAATTTTCATCAAAAGTAGGTCAGCTCAGAACTTGTTGGTAACAGTCTCCTAATGCGCCTTCATTCCAAAAATAAATAACGATCGCCGATTTAATTTTACAGTTTTTTAATTAAAGGAAACAGATTGAATAATATAGGTTCAGTAGATTTCAAGCTTTACGTGTGAAAATACATTTACATCTCTTTAATGGTTTTCAGTGCCCTTGTCCAGGATCAAAACAACTTTTTGAATCACATTATTTTCCCAACAATACAACAAATTTTTATATATAGTACTATAGTAGAAAGGTAGCATTTATGTAGTTTACGGTAATTCAACTCAAGACCAACACCTTCTATGCACAAGATAATAATGATTCTATGTCATTCTCCTGAGCATAACCGGTACAAAGACGAATAAATAGCGTCTCTACATCACGTGGTTATCTAGATATATGAGACAACACATTTTGGGTATCGGCAATCTGATGAATGTACTATTCCGGTTTTCTTGTTTCACATTATATTCTATGGCGGTTGATCGGTGATTTTCTTCATTGATAAATGTTAAACCACCTCAGCTTCGTTGTGTGAATCGGAATTGCATTGCTGTGACACCCCAACACACTCCGTGGCAGTGATTCTGTATCCCCTAATCAAGGAATCAAAATGGATCAAGATTTGAAATGACAAGAAAAATTTACACATATTTCGTTTACACATGTAATTTTTTGTTCAAATTATATCCAAGTGTGATATATAGTCAATATTCAAGAGGTACAAAAAAAACCCCAAAGTATGTCCTCATATTTTCACATCCATGCCAAGAAATACTGCATTGAAAAGGGTCCATTTGGCCTACCCTGTTTTATCGCTCTAATCAGCAAATGGCGGGGTCATATTTCTGCTGTCAAAATTGTATTTCCCTCCAAAGTCTTAACCCTTGAATCCAAGTCACACACTCTCTGATGCAAAGTAATGATTGTCCTAACTATCCGATTAGCACATTATGAACATGTCTTTGGTCATAGTGTACATATCATAACTCACATCAATGTTTTCTGCTATATTATTTCAATGATATGGTTTAACAACTTAAGTTATGCAAACAGCGCTGATTGTTTGAGGGTATATACAGTAGGCCTATGCTGTCAGGCAATTGTGAAATTGTCCCAGATGCACGTTAAGATTAACCTCAGTAATAGGGCCATGTGGCATACAGTGGAATGTGGATCAATGACAGGGTATTTTTAGCCGGACAGGACTCGGTGGTGGTAACTGATACTCATTAAATGCGATAAAACGCTGGAGCAAAACGGACCACAGTTTTCTTGGCATGATGATCAAAGTTACTTTATCTAGTTAAATTCTACCCAAAGAAAATAAATTAAGACCCTTTAAACAGCCGTCATGGCTTTGTTTCACCCTCAGTAAACTTTTATCATTGTTGCTCACACAGACTAATCTGAAGGATGATACCACATCTTTCTTTCTTCTGCTGGGTTATTGCACCAGGCTGACTTAATTGATTGATGTAGGATATTTCACCATCAGTGGGTAATTTGACCTGAATTTGAAGCCTGATGTGGTCAATGATGAAATGTCTGGATGTGAAATAGGATACACGTTAAAGGCCACAGTTTACATATATCTATAACAATATACTGAAGTGTTAATTAAAAATCTAATTTTAATCAGAATTATTTCAGCTCAGAACTTGCTGTTAACAATGCCCTAATGCACGTTCATGCCAAAAATCAAGGTTCTAATGTCAACGGTTCTCCTTATTTTGCCGAGGAAAGGATTCGGGTGGACTGACTCACTGACTCATTACCGGACAATTTGCGATCTGTAGCCTACTTCGTAGGAAAAAGCACATGTTGCTATAACAGCCTTTCTGGTATTTCAAGCTAGTTAGCGAATAAAACAATAAACCGGTGGTTTGTCACTCAGTAGCCTCTACCCATACATCCCTGTGCTGTTTGGAATGTTCCCTTTTCACATCGAGAATTGACCAATGGAAACGCAATGAGCTCTGGAGACCACACCGAGTAGCTGTATAATATTCTTCGGAACTGTGCTAGTGCATTCGACTGCGGTCAGGGGTCAATTGGACCCCCGTGATGACGGTGATACTTTAGTCGAGCGGCTGGGGCCGAAAAAAATAGGATGTACCTCTCTCCAGAGAAGAACAAGCCAAAACTTATTTTTATTGATATACCAATATATAGTGATCATGAAAAGTGATGTTGGAGTTACCGGTGATGGTGACCAATATAATGTTTAGCCTTGTTTCCATGTTTACCATTGTAGCAACGGGGGAAAATGGGGGTTTTGGATAAAAATAAATTCATGTGAAATGTGAGAGATGAAACTGTCTCAGTGTATAGTTGATCAATTCTAGTTAATCTCAGTCTATTTTTATAATCTTTTTGAGCAGAGTATCATGGTAATTCAAGATATCGGCCACATCAGATATTTCGTAATTTTTGCATTTTATACATGTATGTTTATTTCATCTAATTTTGCGCACGCCTTGAAACGGTGGTATATACAATTGAAAACAGCTTGCAGTACATGTTTGTAATATAGATTGCTTCTCTATGGTAACAAAATCCTTCTCTGTTAATACATATGCGTTAATAAGAAGGATAATGAATCAGATTGTAAATGAATCATCAATTTAATATTATTTGTAATTCCACATAGGTGTCTGTAGTCGCATGTTTGCTCTGACAGCTCAATTTCTCTGCACGCTATGTATGGGAAAGAAACCTCACTAATGGAAATTGTATAAGCTGGAGCATTATTATTCAGTGTTAACCTACTTATATCGGGCATTCTTTTATAATATGAATCAATTGATATGAGATGTATGGAAGACGGTAGCGGCCACTCGCCTTCTCGCATACTCGCCCTGTATTTTACTGACACGAGAACTCGAGAAGTCGAGAACGCGAGGCGAGAAGTCGAGAACGCGAGGCGAGAAGTCGAGAAGTCGAGGCGAGAAGTCGAGATTGTGAGGCGAGAATTCGAGAACGCGAGGCGAGAAGTCTAGAAGTCGAGGCGAGAAGTCGAGATTGCGAGGCGAGAAGTCGAGATCTTTTTCTCGACTTCTCGTCTTTGCTTTGTGGCAAAAAAGGCGAGAAGTCGAGAAAGATCTCGACTTCTCGCCTCCTAATCTCGACTTCTCGCCTCGACTTCTCGCCTTCTCGCCCTTTTAATAAAAGGCGAGAAGTCAAGAAGGCGAGCATGCGAGAATGGACGGATTCTCGCGTTCTCGACTTCTCGCCTTCTCGCCCTTCTCAGATTAGACGAGAAGGCGAGAACATTCTCGACCAAAGTTTTAGAGCTGCCCGACAAGGGGACTTCTTACATCAAGTTATTACTTTTCTTGTATTCAGACGATACAGTGTTAATAGGGGTCAATGCAGAAGACCTTCAATCCGCACTGAACAATTTGTTAGGTTTTCGTGAAACCTGGAAGTTGCAAATAAACTGTCAAAAACCTAAGATAGTTATCTTCAGCAAACGTAAAGCTAACTACAGTAACTTTTCATTCCACCTTGATAACGAGCAGCTCGAAATTATTGAAAGTTACAAATATCTTGGCATTTTGTTGTTTTTACAATGGTAACTTCCATCAATGTCGGAAATACCTGTTTGAATAAGCTAGAAATGCTATGTTTGCTATCATAAAGAGAAGTAGATGTCTAGGTCTGGCAATTGATGTTCAATTAAATCTTTTTGGAGCATATGGTTATATCCATTTTGTTGTATGGATGTGAAGTCTGGGGTTTTAAAAATGTCCAGATCATTTAAAAATTGCAAGTTATGTATCTCAAATTCATAATGAAACTCGGTACTCGCACGCCTATTATTCGGCGAATTTGGCAAATCCTCTCTTAGTATTAAAATTAATCTGCGTATGGTTAAATTCTGGGGTACCCTCTTATTAGACACACAAGCTAAGTACTCCAGCGCTATATATGATACTCTGTTTCATTTTCATAATTCAGATGTCTTTTCTTTCAAATGGTTATTGTTAAAGCAATATTCGAATCCTGTGGGCTGAATTACATTTGGCTTAATCAAAACTTTAGAAGTTTGAACTCGCTGAATGATACTATCAAGCAAAGACTGATTGATCGACATACCCAGAAATGGGAGGCTACACTATCTGAGAGCTCAGTTTATGTATTGTACAAACAGTTACACCAAAGAAGCTTCTGGACGATTATATGTTCAAATTGCCTTTCAGTAAAGCTGTAGCATTATGTAGGTTTAGGACTGGCAACCATAGACTTCCTGTTGTTACTGGTAGATTTAGAAATGTCACTCAAACCGAACGTTTATGTACCAAATGTACTATGACAACGGTTGGTGATGAATACAATTTTTACCCCTCAGCCCATAGGGCTGTGGGGTCTTGTCGTTGCCATGTACGTACGTCCGTCCAGACGTCCGTCCGTCCGTCCGTCAACATTTTCTTGTCCGCTGAATATCTGCAGATCTATGAAGGCGGGCCTGACCAAACTTTGGTGAGAGCTTCCCGAATGTTGACTGAAGAATTGATTAGATTTTCAGATGGCTATGATGATTTCATGATTTTTAATTATTTTTTTTTATTATTTATTGATGGCTCAGCTTTTGCAATGTTATCTATGCCCATTAACATGTTATTGTCCGCTGAATATCTGGAGATCTATCAAGTCAGGCCTGACCAAACTTTGGTGAGAGCTTCCTGAATGTTGACTGATGAAATGATTAGATTTTCATGGCTATGATGATTTCATGAATTTCAATTTTTTTTAATTTTTTTTATTGATGGCTTGGCTTTTTGCACTGTTATCTATGCCCATTGGGAACCCTTGGTCGCATGTTTCATTGTGACTTTTGAAGGTTCCCTGATACAAAGAAGCCTGGGCCATTCAAGATTACCATTGGATGGAACCCTCCAATTCCCATATATTCTGAGAGCTTACATGATGCTACACTTGTTCAACCTATGCACTACCCTTGGGGGGATTTCTCCACCCCCGGGGCACTAAATGTTAAAGTTTTGGACTTTTTCCTATCCACAGCTTCTCACACACATGCAGAATCACCTATTTTTTTCCTTTTATAGTAATAACTAGCATGGTTGGTGACATTATTTTATTTCCCAAGTATAAGAGAAAAGATAACCGGCGGGGACCCTCGAACCCCTGTTAGGTTTGAATTTCATGTCGCCTTAAATGAAAGACAACATTTTTCTTCAATTTTGCTACATCGATTTATCAGAAAGCTTTTGCACAAACCATATTTTATTTCAGAAGTATAATATGAAATAACTGGCAGGGGAATCGAACCCCTGTTAGTTTGAATTTCGCGTCGCCTTAAATGAAGGACAACATTTTTCTTCAATTTTGCTACTAAATCATTCTATTCCACATCATATGATTTATCTTAAAGCTTTTGCACAAAACATATTTTATCTCAGAAGTTTAATATGAAATACTGGCAGGGTCGAACCCCTGTTAGTTTGAATTTCGCGTCACCTTAAATGAAGGACGACATTTTTCTTCAATTTTGCTGTTAAATCATTCTATTTTACACCATATGATTTATCCTGAAACTTTTGCATGAACCATATTTGTGTCCACACATTTAACTGGTACAAACATAATGATTCAATTTTTGTCACCAAACATGTTACTGTACCTAGGAAATTATTTAAAACAGTGATTAGGAGAGTGTCAATCAGTGTGTTTCTATGCCATTAAAATTATCACACTTGTGCAATGCATAAATTGCCAATGATAAAGCTACACTTTCTTGCATGCTGTAATCCCAGCACACCACTCACGTGAAAACGAAGTGTATTATATCTATCACTTTCATTATTTGTTTCATTTGAGTTTTGGGTGCCCATACGTTTTTTGGAACTAAATTGGCTCTAGATACAGCCCTAATCCTACTTGACTAAAAACAAAACAGGCTGAGGGGTCCACGCACCTTTTAGGTGCTTGCCTGCAATTCATGTTTAATCGAGTGTCCACTTTTACAAGATATTAGAGGGCGAGAAGTCGCGAACGCGTGAATCCGTCCATTCTCGCATGCTCGCCTTCTCGACTTGTCGACTTCTCTTAAAAGGACGAGAAGGCGAGAAGTCGCGAACGCGAGAATCCGTCCATTCTCGCATGCTCGCCTTCTCGACTTCTCGCCATTTTTTTCTAAAGGGCGAGAAGGCGAGAAGTCGCGAACGCGAGAATCCTTCCATTCTCGCTTGCTCGCCTTCTAGACTTCTCGCCTCGCGTTCTCGACTTCTCGCCTCGCGTTCTCGACTTCTCGCTTCGCGTTCTCGACTTCTCGTGTCAGCAAAATACAGGGCGAGTATGCGAGAAGGCGAGTGGTCGCTACCGTCTTCCATAGATATGCCTAGGTATATAATGCCCATTGAAATACATTCTTTAAGTGTACTTGACGGATTCACTATGTTCCTCTGTGAATCAAAATGGGAGAAGTTCCGTATTGATAACAATTATATGATAGCACCTAGACTTGAAAGGAGGTGTTCGCTTTAGATGGATATTTTTTCCTTCAGAGTCGCCCTCTGTTGCTCTATTGTCTCGTTCCGAGTCGACCGGTACATTGTGACGTAATGCTCAGGTATTCCCCAACTCTTTGTCAGACAGGCGAGGCCAGTCTAATGGGAAATTCTGGTTCATATTATCATACAGTCACCATTAGTATTTTCATGAACGACCCAGATATTTACGAACAGTAATCACATATTAATATAGAAACCGACTCGAAAACTGAAAAATCACTGCCAAAATTCACCGAACAATAATTGAACAATATATGTGTAACAATTAATTTTTTGCTCTGCTGGATCGTCAGAATATTCAAATACTGAACAAGTGATCTGTGTGTGTGGAGTTGTTTTTGTGCAATTTTATTCACGAATTATAATAAAATAAAGGATTATGTGCGGTAGGAATTCGCTGTCTTTATTTCACGTCACTATAATGCACTTTAAATTCCAAAATGAAGGTGGGAGAAAAAAATGAAAATATAATTTCGGGGATTTGGAGATTCGAACCAAAATGTTGGTTTTCTTTTAATCCGTAGTCCGACACTGTAACCATTCGGCCAAGCAGCTGTTACGACTATCAACTTGAAGAATTATGTGCCGATATATAGGCGGTGAACTATACCCTTTCGGAGCATTACAAGCGTTTTGACATATTTCAATATTATGAAAATATGACACCTTTAACCAAAACGATTTTTCAGTATCATTTTGGATCAAACCTACCGCATTTCGATATGTAATACTCGTTTTGGTTAAAGGTGTCATATTTTATATATCAAGGGAATTCCCTTCAAGAATATGGCCAAAAATTGCAAAAACAAACAAATGCTTATTTTTTAATACTCGTAATATTTTTTTTGACAAATCTCTTCTCGGTAAAAATTAGGAATATGAAAATTCAGTATTTTTTCTCTCAAGCTAATTACTTTTAAAGTAAACGAGAGGAAATTATATTTTCAGTTTATAAACGCAACACACTAAGGAAAAAATTACGGTCAAACCGAACACCTCCTTTGTTGTGCAATGGGTCGGCAGAGCCATTAGGAAAATACTTGGACCGTTGCTGTTTATCACCTGTAGCAACGAAATTATGAACAATTTGACCTGTAAAATGCCCCTGTATGCAGACGACATAAGTAGTATACAATACCCGAATTGGCGCAATAGCTTCTCACTGCGCATGCGTGTGACGTCATAAGTGTAAAAAATGGGGCGGTATTGGGGCGGTATTGGATGTGTGCGCATGCGTGATGTGTGGGAGGTGGGTTGTACCCACCTCCCACATTTGTACCCACCTCCCACATTTGTGGGAGGTGGGTTGTACCCACCTCCCACATTTGTACCCACCTCCCACATTTGTACCCACCTCCCACATTTGTATTTGTGGGAGGTGGGTTGTACCCACCTCCCACATTTGTACCCACCTCCCACATTTATACCTACCTCCCACATTTGTACCCACCTCCCATTTGTATTTGTGGGGAGGTGGGTTGTACCCCACCTCCCACATTTGTACCCACCTCCCACATTTGTACCTGTCTCCCACATTTGTACCCACCTCCCACATTTGATTTGTGGGAGGTGGGTTGCGCCACCTCCCACACGCTTGCGTGCCCCACCTCCCACATTTGCACCCACCTCCCACACTTGCATTTGTGGAGGTGGCCTCACCTCCCAGCCTGCCTCACCTCATCTCACACGGTACCCACCTCCCACTACCTTGTATAGTAAAAATCTATAAATTCCAAGAATCTTCATTATCATGTGGGAGGTGGGTACAAATGTGGGAGGTGGGTGTCACAAATGTGTGGGAGGTGGGTACAAATGTGGGAGGTGGGCACAATGTGGGGAGGTGGGTACAAACGTGGAGGTGGGTACAAATGTGGGAGGTGGGTACAAGATGGCCGCGAGTAGTAAAATGTATAAAAGGAGTTGATTTTTAGGGAAAGGGTGTATTCAATCTGACTTACCTGACCTGACTTGATCAGCCAGCCAGCCCGCCAACCAGTCCTCCTGCCTGCCTTCCTGTCTGCCTGCCTGCATTCTGCCTGTGTGGAATGCATGTCCTGACTTGGTTCTGGGTTTTTTCCATCACGGTTGTGCGCAGGTGTATGACGTCACTTCCGGTCTGCGTGAATCGGGCGTGACCTGGGACTATGGGATGCATGTACTGACTTGGTTCTGGTATTGTTATTAAAATTTCAGAGTTTTTTGACTGTTAATTGTATTAAAAACATTCAATATTCATATATAATTGTATTAAATTCAATACCCTTGTGAATACGTTCATTCTATTTGTGTTAATAAAGTAGAAAATTACAAAAAAAATGCTTAGTGTTCATTCTTTTGTTCCCTAGTTCCAATACGTGTATTTTCATACCTTTAGGCCGTCGCGCATGCGCACAATCACCCTAATTCAATCTTCCACCCAGTGCATCAGATAGCCCTTCTCCTTACCTTCAATTTGATACCTCACTCGACCCATTGGCTCATTTTTAAAACAATTTTTTTGCTATAGGGTGATAATTTACACCCTTCACTGCCGCGCATGCGCAGAATGCCGATATTTCAATCTCATACCCAGTGCATCAGATAGCCCTTCTCTTCACCTTCAATTTGATACCTCACTCGACCCCATTGGCCCATTTTTAAAACAATTTTTTTTGCTATAGGGTGATAATTACACCCTTTTTTTTTCGCTAATTTCACTAATTTCAATATTTAGTTGTTAAAAAAACATAGAAAATGAAAAAGATTTTTTTTGCCTTCATGAATCTTTTTTTCCTTGTTTTTAAAATAAAAAAATTTTTTTGTCTTTCCTGCCTCCCTCCCCCCTCCCCCCCTCCCCCCCTCCCCCTTTTCCGTTTTTCAATATTTAATTGTTAAAAAATTGAAAAAATTGAAATTTTTTTCTTGGGGTATAACAATGATGGGGTCTGATGTTAATTTTTGTGCAAAGTTAGAAGTTCCTCTTCCGGGGAAGATGGTTGGCCCTGAAAAGGGCCGTTAGTGTTACATCATCGGGTTCTTGTATGGTCTCCATCATGGCTATTTCTGCGTCATGTGCATCCCTTAGTCTTTCCAATTGGCCATTTTCTTCGACAGTTCGCCGGAGTTGTTCTAATTCTTCTGTACTGCGTGTTAAGATGGATGTTTCGTCTTCCAATGCCCTTTGAAAACTGGTGGTTACCCTCATTCCATCATTTTCCAGAACGCTAACCAGCTCTGGGTGTTGTGTAGCGGCATTTCTCGGGTCCCT